>DWJZ01001377.1:0-23813 GCA_018249125.1 Asbolis capucinus
ATTATAGGACTCCGGGATCTCACAAGGAACACGACCGGAGCCTCTAAGCACGATGACTGCCTGCTCGCTCTTTATAAAATGTTAGATAATAAGGCTGCCAAAATTGCCAAGTTTCCACTCACAATTTTACTCGCGTTTTAGGTAGATAAAAAGTAGCTTATGTGTTCATCCAGTATAATCTATCTATATACCAAATTTCATTAGTCCATTCACTAGTTTTTCCGAGAAGGAGTAACAAACATTCGTCGATCCTTACTTTTGCATTTATAATATTAGTAGGCTCCGAGTTAAATCGTTGTACAAGTAGCAAAGAAATAAAATAAGTAGTTGCCTCTGTTGATAAAGTAATGTATAGCAATCAGAGTTTACGTCGAAACACGTTAGGTCTGTCGTAATATGGCTATAGGATGTAATTTTGATGATAATCATGCAGCAATCAGATCTTAGAAACATGCGAAAAATGAGTACGTGAAGGTCTTTTGATTATATCCAGATAGCTCATATTACACTCAAATATATATGGAGATTGCAGTCAATTTTGTATTTAAATTTTGTTCATGAATGAAAATTGACTATGGTAATTTTAAAGTTAATCCATCATCTCAACCCATCACTGCCCACTAACGAGCTCGGGTTTCTTCTCTGAGTGAGAAGGTTAAGGCCATAGTCCACCACGCTGGCCAAGTGCGGATTGGCAGACTTCACACACCTATGAGTTTTGAAATCTCCCTGCGGCATGCAGGTTTCCTCACGATGTTTTCCATCACCGTTGCGAGTGAAATCTAAATGCTTAAAACGCACATAGCTCCGAAAAGTCACGAGTGCGCGCCCTGGGATTCGAACCCGGGCCCCCCGAGTAGGAGGCCGAATTCTTAACCACTAGGGTATTACCGCTTATTGTTAATCCATACTAATATTATAAATATGAGTTTGTCCGTCTTTCATGTCTAAACGAAGCAACGGATTGGCATGTTTTTATGTGGAGATGGACTTATAGAGTTAATGGACTGGAGAAGGACATTGGTTATTTTTTATCGACATTAGTACGACGCAAGCGGAGCTACGTGTGGACCCTAATTTTCTCTTTCTAACGCCGGATTGACCAATCCACATTCTCTAGCAGAACGCAATGGAGCCGCATATTGTATACTCCGCATATTACTGATACTCCATCTTTATTCTCTATATACTTTACTCATTTGTGACATTCCCAGTCGTTGGTCATTAATAAACCAGTGAAATATGAACCCAATGTACTAAAAATTTAAATTTACTATGTTTTGTTATCAGATGCGGCGTATAGCAGAGTTCAAGCGTGACAATGCATCACTCTTGGATGGTCTACTCCCTGAACATGAAAAAGTCGCTTTCATGGAGCACAAGGTGGTGAATGTACTGAAAGGTCGAGACCACAAGGGAAGAAGAGTACTCGTAGTCAGTGTGGGAGGTAAGTTCAGTAAAGTTCACCATCATGACCTTTGCAACCGATAACTGGCAAATTCCTGGTCTCGGGTGTCCTCACAATGTAATGGGGACAGGTTATTGCCTCCCAAGCTGCTCAAGTGCGGATTGGTAGACTTTATATATGTATCTTCGAGAAGTTTATGGAGAATTCTTTGGAGACAGAGAAGTATAGATAGGTCTATACAATACGAAGTAGTAAGTTTTTAATAGTATTACTTTCTCTATCATACTTCAATTCTTCTGAGATTAGTAGTTAAGAACATACAGACAAACAGCAAAAATGTTAAAAATCATGGTGGATCTATGATAAGTTTTGAGGAACTCACCTATGAGCAAGTCTGATGTTAGAGGAACATTCCGCGTCTATTCAGGCCCCCTTAAAGCTTGAAAGTTCTTTAAATATAAAATAATCTGAGCTTTGCTCCGAACAAAATAAAATGTGACAAGGTTGGATTCGGCAATCTATTTCAATAACTAAGAAGAATACAGTTTCCAGTTAATACTTGACTACAATCCTACCTGTTATTAGTGGCGAAAAGTCTTAGATGGTAAAGCGCATTAATTTAGAAGCTTAACCACTCTTGTCTTGAAAATACATACATTATACTCGAGCGGAAATACAGACGCTGGCAACTTATCCCAATCCTTCGCGGTACGCGTTATAAAAGTCGAGGCGAATCGTATTTGTACCGGGAGGATATCCACGGTGAAAGGATGGATACCCGGAGATTGTTTAATACTGTCCGAAGCTAAATAAAGACGTTCTACAAATATGTACAAAGTCCGTCACTAACTTAGAATATTGTAGTTTAGTATTTGTACAAGCTTTACCTACAAATGTTTACATCTGAGATGTATATAGATATCTATCTATCTATCTTACTACAAGACGATATCCTCGTGGATCATATTTTATCACTAAGACTTTAAATTATGAGTTGAGTGTAATATAACACTATTGTATTATATTACAACAAAACAGTTGAGATAAGATGTTGACTTTAACAACTATTCATAACATAATATACATATATATTGTAGACTACTGTAAAAAGCAATAATAGTCTTATAGTTTGAATCTTCATATATTATCTCGAATAAGGTTTTGGGTTCAAATCCTGGACGCACTTCTAATTTTTAAAGTTATGTGAGACACAGTTTATCTATAAATCATTGTTTTGGAATTAGTTTGTTGGACCTACCGTGTAGGAGAAGTCGCGGGCAGAATCTAGTTGTACATTGGTTATTGTTTTAAAGGTACATGGGACCCAAAGAAGGTGAACGCAGATCAGTTGTTCCGGTTATTCTATTTGATCCACGAGGCTGCCATGCTGGAGCCAGAGTCCCAGGTTCGAGGCACTGTCGTTTTGATGGATTTCCATAATATGGGATGGTCTCAGGTCAGTATCATCGAATGTCTCTCTCTCTCTCTGCTCCTATGTATATAAAAATTACCACACAAAATCTGTACCAAGGGGAGATTTAAGTAACCATTAACGTCTCTGACTGTGGCAGCTATGCCCTCATTCTATGGCAGTAGTTCCGAATTTCTAGTAAGCGAAGTGACTTTGTTTTCATTCAGTATTATTACTTAGTAAACTGTATAAAAAAGTAAACAAAACAAAATCATTAAAATTGAGTATAAATTTTCGTAAAAGTAAATGTACAATAACGAAGAGAATTTAATTTTTACATCATTTATTTGAAAATTTGGTTATTACGGACCACCGATGGTTAGGAACATGTTCCATAGTAACTGTTTAAATCTTGCAGGATATAGTTAAACTTCCAATACATTGCTTAGCTATCAAAATGCTTATTAAAATAACTATCTTCTAATAGTTAAATATCAATTATACAAAATAAAGCATAGTTTTATTTAATAAATATTTTTCTATATATCATGTGTATGTGTTAATTGTGTACGTTTTTAAACAAAATTCTTACATGTGAATATTAGTACCTACTCATCTACACGATACGAAACCGCAAAATATACCTTAGGTAGGAATCTTCACCACAAAGTATTAACATCGATAATATTAATCCTGAATATTGTACATTTGATTAAATATTCTTAAGTATCTATGAGTCAATGAACTGTTTCCACATGAAATAACAATAGGTAATAAAAAAATAATGTATTTGAGGGTAACTACTCTAGATTGTAGTAGTACTCTAAGATGCCGTATTCTTTCTACTCTTGAGATTGCACCAACTACTCTAGATTGTACTCTAAAATGCCGTATTCTTTCTACTCTTGAGATTGCGATGCCAGAGTACAATTTTATAATTGAGTTATTGTACAAATGGATACAATTCCTAAATGTATTATTATAGTATTTGAGGGTAACTGTAATAATTGTAGTAGTACTCTAAGATGCCCTATTCTTTCTACTCTTGAGATTGCGCCAACTACTCTAGATTGTAGTACTCTAAAATGCCGTATTCTTTCTACTCTTGAGATTGTGATGTCAGAGTAAAATTTTAAAATTGAGTTATTGTACAAATGGATACAATTCCTAGATGTATTATATAGCTAACTCTTTATATGTTGTCTTATGAATTTTCTTACACTGTATAGCTGTGTGGCGTAGTTGGTAATGGAGTAAAGGAACCCAGGTTCGATTTCTGATGAATGTTTATTCTGGTTTTACGGGGTGTAAGCAGTTGTATATTTGTCGCCATTTCAAATATAGCGTTTTTTAGAATTCTGTATCCAATGGGTAAAACAGGACCCTAATACTAAGACTTCGCTGCCAGTCAGTCTGTCTGTCCGTCTGTCACCAGGCTGTATCTTATTAACCGTCGCAGAACCGTGATAGCAAGTTGATTTTTAACAGGTGATCTATTCCTGTTGACGCCATAACAACTGATACTAAAATAAAAAATATTTAAGGGGGCACCGATTCAAAAAGTGTGTTTTTGGTTCCTCGATATTGAAAACGACAACAGGTAGACACTTGAAATATACACAGATATAAGTTTTATTTTCACTTTAAAAAGTAATAATGAAATTAAATTAAAACAAATATTTAAACTCTCATACAACAAACATTATTTGCTGCTTTTATAGACCCTTTGAGCGAGTCCAACTCGCACTTGACTGGTTTTTGTTTTAAATTTGAATAAGGAAGCTGTATTTTTACTGGTATTAGGTAATGTTAACGTAATACTTGGCGCTCTCTTGACCTACACTTACGACCTCTCTTGATCTTTCAATACACGAGACACGTCACGAAAGTATATAAATATCTTAGTACTTATTGGGCCGTATTTTGCTCGCCACCTGTCACGCTTGAGTGCTTTAGTTTAAATAAAATCATTTTACTTATTACGAAATACCGAAAAGCTACGAAATTTTAAATGCCTAAACCATTAACCAATTTCAGGCCATAATAAATTGTCTCTGTTTCATAAGATACCTATTATTTTTTCACGGATATTTACGCACCAAAAATCTGTAACAAAATAGGAGTAAGTAATAAGAGCTGTGAAAAAAGTAGGTTACATGAGCACTAACGACTTCTGTAGTTATTATCTAATCTGTGGCACTCTTTAGTTTCGTACTAGCCTACCGATTGCACGACGTACCAGATCTAGTGCGGATTGCTTTTGTCAAAACATTAGACCAATTGACCTTGTATAAGATACCAACCTTACCAAACATTCGTTTATTTTTAATCGACAAATCACAATCAATTATTTACGCTCATCGCCTGAAAATGTAATAGACACAAACATGTACTATTTGAGATACAAAGTTAAGAAATGAAGACGATCTTAAAGATGCAGGTGTTTAAGATACCTAAGTCTTTCATTTTAGGGTTAATAAACTTATACCATTAAACGTGATTATTTTTTTAATTCAACCGATGTCTCACAACCACAAGCCACCTGTTGCTGTCCGTAAAAGTAAGCAAAGATTTTGTACTTAGATACACACCTGCATATATTTATTCGTCATTTTTCTTACACCGTACAGGTAAGGTGTACGCATTGATTCATTACGTTTGCCAAGGACTAAGGGTGATAAAACCAACCAACTTAATAAGTTATTAGGGACTACTACGGAACACGGGGTTCTTGTTATACTGAGGAGGCCTAGAGCAAATTCCACCACGCTGTTCCAATGCGGGTTGGTGGAGATGCGAAGGAATATGGGGACTAATTTGAAACTAAATTAAAACTCATGATACAAGCGTTTCACTGACTGAAGGAAATGATAAAATTGTAATATTTTGTAGTTAAAAGTGTACGTTTTAAACCTGGGACTCGTAAATAAATTAAGTTAATGTCTACCATCTTACATAAACACTTATCTATGCAGTAACTGACACCGGTATTCATAAACAACACTTGACTAAGGTGTGAGTGATTTAAAAAAAAAAAAACTACAAATTCGTCCTATCAAGCCGTCCGTTTTACAAAACACTCAAGCCAAAGTACAGCATACAGTTATTTTACTAATACATGCATAGATAGGTAAATATTTACGTGCCATAATTCTTTGGCGCTTGACACAGGCAGAGAGGGCAATATATTCTCTCTTTCTATTTTAATGCATCGCTAATCGTATTGATTTGACATACGAAGAATTGTAAGATTTAATTTAGCTGACGCTAAGAGCTGTATAGAGAGGATAGGTATTGTTTATGAATACTGCTATCTACATTATTCATAATGGAACCACTTACCAACTTCCTTTGTCTATGTCACGCGCTGTATAGTTTTAAAAATTGATTACAATTTTTTTCTGTTTTGTGTGTTGCACGTTTTGATATACATATTTATATTGTTTGACGTTTTATCTTTATATTATATTTGTTTTCATTTTTCGAACGATTATTGAACGATCGATTCTTGAACGATAATATATGTATACATACGTATGTTGTTTCGTTTCTTTTATTTTCTAGTCATTGTTGTTATAAAGAATAATTAGCACGAATCGGCACTAAAACAAAATATCTACGAATGTATAAAAATCGTATCGTTTTCGTAACGTAAATCATATAAAGGTAGAGAAGAAAAAAGAGAGGTGGAAGAAACTACTTGGCACATATTTGAAAACCGCTTGTAGCCTAAAACTTACTAAAGAAACTCAAAATGGTTTTATTTTTTATTTTTTTCGGTCTCAATATTTAATAATTACCAAGTTAAATATAATATACTAAATTTTTGCATTAAAAATAGGGCGCCTATAGAATTCTTGCACAATACGCTAAGCATGCGTGTTTCGAAAATATATGTACTTTAGCTACTAGTAACTACATATGTATGTTTGTAATCTACATAGGTTGAGTACAAAGAAACAAATACTTTGACCATTAATGCATTGTCTTAAAGTATATTGCGCCTTGGCCGGCCCTTGGCACGCCACCTAATTGTTCTTTGTGCAACTCATTACGCGTCCAATCTTTCACCATTTGTGCACAAAAATAACATAACAAAAAAGTCAAATATAATTTTATTTATGTTTATTTATTTGTGTGTAATTTGTCGTTGTCTGTCTGTTTATCAGAAAAGTCGGCTGGTAAAGAATGCTTTTAGCATTAATCCCACCTTTTGTACCTCTTCTTAGGGTACAATAAAGTTTTAAATAAATAAATAATTAATATAAATGTTCGAGAATCTTGTGTCTTGCCATGTTTTTAAAACAAAAAGGACTTAAGTGCATGATTTCTATGCGTAACCGACTGAATGTTATACAAATAGTAAGGTGTCTGTTCTTTGTTGAAGAATTTAACTACAAAGATAAATCTATTATAGGTATATTAACTAACTTCGGTCGGTCCCTCACTTCGCGTCACAGGAGGCAGTTACCAGAAAATAGTAGTTATTGTGACATAACTGTAGCAGTTACACATATGGTATCGCGGACTTATTTGTCAAAGTCAAAACCATTTATTTCATGTAGGTATTTTTAATACCCTTATGAACGTATTTTTTTTGGAATTTACAACCGTTTGGGAAGAGTGCCGTAATAGAGGAGAAGAAACGGCGACTGAAACGATGTAGATATTTATGTGCTCTATAATACGGTCATACATATATTACTTTGCTCTATCGTCAATAATTTCCACAGCGTGCGCGATATAATTTTTTTTTTGTTTTCACAGGTTGAGTTACATTATCGAAGTTAATGATAAGATTCGTTAAGATTCTAAGATTCGTTGTGGGTGGCATCTATAACACAAACGATTCGATTCAATTCTTGGATAAACCGTTGTTTGTAATACGTTATAGCCTCGGCCGGGAATCGAAGTCTCTTTCGCTCAGAAGAATTTACTACCATAAAGTATAAAGAAAGTCATAATGACTACCTACTAGACTACAATCGATAATTTAGTACAAATTATTTAATTTATTTCGTATTAAGTAAATATGATATTTTGTAATATATAATATTTTGTTTATAATAATTGAAAATGCTAGTTAACTTTTCATTTACTAGGAACAGGATTTTTTTTAATATTTTCCGGGATATCTCTATGTTACATTACTCCTAAAATTCTTTTGGCTAAAGAATTTTCAAATCTTTCAAGTGGTTTTTGAATTTATCCATTAAAAACAGACAATACTTAATTTTTGTAATATTAGTGTAGATAAAGACAAATTTATTTCTTGTTTTATTGCGGTGTTAATAAAACGCAATTTGCGTTGCTGTGGACACACACACACTGTTTATTTTGCACATTGTACACGCTACCTCTCTACGTAAAGTAAAACATCTTTTGTTAGGAATAAAGGCATGACTTTACATGATTCACCGTCCTTAAAGTATTTAGGTAGTAAGTATCGTACAAATAAAATGTAGATGTACTCGGACGAGGACAAAGATCATTCACTCCTGGCTATCGTAATCGTTTAGTGCGATGTTACAATTACAAAACAATAGTACAATGTGTGTTGTATCTATTTAGACTATACATATATGTATATGTATATAGTCTTGCTCTCGATAACGTACACTTGTATTTTTTACTTTTACAACCATTTTATTTTTACTAGTTTTTTCACGCGACTACATCCGTGCGGTACACACCCCTCTTTACTCCTCGCTGCCCTCTCTTCTTCTCCCCTTGCTATATAAAAGTAGAAGCATTTCAACACTAAAAACCTCTGCCCCGAATTCGTTTTCAGTACTTTTTAATAGTTATTTTCTTCAGTATGTCGTCTTATTAATCTCCCGTTATCCCTTCAATATGTTAGCACACAATCAAAACATACAAAGTACATGTTTTGTAAGATATGCTGTTGATATTAACGATCCTACCAGGATCTGTGATATAGAGTAACCTTGTATTATCTTCGGTATTAGCAACTAATATTAAAATTGTTTAGATAATTCATATCAGTGTCGGTTTGAACGATTGGGTCATTGATATGGGACTTTAATTTTGATGATTAATAAATCAGATGTCTACATAATATACCTACATATTTCGTGTGTTGGCTCGTTGATAAGTTGTAGCCGGGTGGCAAGATTTTAATCGTATTGATTGTTATAAAATAAATATAAATTTATGTTTATTACTTTTCACGTAAAAATTGTTAGAGGAATCCGAATGAAATTTGCCACAAAGATAGATTGTAAAATTTGAGATACTTTTTGTTAAACCACCGCGCGCGCGAATCCGCGGACATAAAATAATAAATGCATACTATTGTTAGATTGTTACTTTTTAAAAGAGAGATATTTTTGATGAATATATTCTTAAAGAATTACAAATAAACAACTATATTATACTTGGTTGAGACCCAAGTTGTGATGGTTGGTGATAGAATGACCACCATACGCCATACTAATGGTGACTGATATTTATGAACTTTGCACAAAAAGTGAATCATCAAATTTTTGTAGAAATTTAGTATCTGCTCTTAGAGCCTTAGTTCTTGAGGCTTGTTTCAAAGTATCATACGGTCACTTTATTTACGCCTTTTATGTAAGTACATTATCTGGTGGGCCTTGTTGTGTAATTTTAATAAAAATGCCATCTAGCGTCATTTAAATGAACTAAAATAATAGCATGAAAACAAATACATAAATGTATGAAAACAAAACCACGATTATGTATCCTGAAACAATCCTTGACTTGCAATTTTTTCGATATTGCTTGCAAAAATTTCTGGGATTCTAAACTGTATTAATGTAATGTAAAATGTATTAAGTAAAATACCTATTTTTATACATACCCAAATTTTGTTTGTATTTTAGTATAAGATAAATAATATACATAAACGTTTCAATGGAACCTAGAGTAACTGCGTATTTTCAGAAACATATACATGTTTTGTTACAATTAATGAATTTTACAGAATTGAAAACAAATTCTATTTACTACGGCTTCACAAATAGTTATATAAATTAAATATCTAAATACACTTGTTTAAATATACTTCCTAAAGTATGTACGGAAGTTGATTTTCCCATACAAATAGTGGATCGAAGCACTCGAATGACCTATGAGTTCACGAGCAGTAAAGACGATCATAATTGAAAAAGAAGTGGAATTAGGCGAAATTATTTACTGAACACGTAGTACGATTACATTATATTACTGTAATTGTATATTACTGTAATTGTATATTACTGTAATTGTATATTACTTTAATTGTATATTACTGTAATTGTATTGAATTTTTTGTTTCCGAAGTTCATAGTATTGGAAGTTAATCTTCTTAAAGAAATTTAATCTATATTATATATTATTAATTATAATCGACAGGACGACGGTTGATTTAGAGGTAAACGGAGTTGACTGCAACACCAAAGATCGTGGGTTCGATTCCCACCCAGGTCAAACTTTTCTATAATGAGTAAAAATGAATTTTCTGTTTGTCTGGATGTGAATATCTGTATAAGTATTAAGAAAAATAAACGTATGTTTATCAGTTGTCTGGTCACCATATTACAAGCTAACGCTTAGCTTGGTGTCAGATGACCGTGTGTGAGTTGTCCAAAGATATTTATTTCTGTTATTTATAGTAAAGTTCGTACTACTGGTTCGAGTTGAAAAAATATTTTTGGGTTGGATAATTCATTTAACTACAATAAACAATCAAAATGAATTTTAATCATTATCTTTTCTATGATTCTTCTGTGTGTTTACGAGGGTCTTTCATTTTCTCTCCTTAGGCCGCAAAACACGTAACATTATAATATATCCCTCCTTTCGTTTGTCTACTTAGTAGAAGGGTGCCCAAACCCCAGGCCCGCGGGTAATAATGCGGCAAGCGAACGGACTTTAAATGACACGCGCAAGTATGTTTTTAGGACTTTTTTATTACGCAAGTCCTGCGAGTAACTAGCAATTATTAGTGGCCCTCAGTAAATTTATCATCCATCAGTTTGGCCCGATTGTCAAAAAGGTTTAGCATCCTTGACTTAATGCAATATAAGGACCGAGTTTGTCTTGGGTTTTTTTTAAATTGTGATTTATAAATTTTTGCTCGTATACGTTTATTTATAACTAGTTTCAAGAAATTGCCCTCACTTCGCTTCGGAAGTACCAGTTACCACAAAAAAAGTAGTTATTGTGACATCACTATAGTTAGACATATGTATGGTATAGCGGGCTTATGTCCTATATAAAACTGTCAATAATTACCGCAGCGTACGCGATATAAGGTTTTTTTTTCACGCGGTTCTCTAATTTTTCTCGTATTAAATATAGCCTATGTTCATCAGGGATAATGTAGGATTCTAGTGATAAAACATTTTTTTTAATCGGTCCAGCAGTTAGTGCGTCTATTCCATTCAAACAAACAAACAATCAAATCTTTCCTCTTTATAATATTTGTGTAAATATGCGTCTCTTCGAATCTGTACCCTTGGTAAAGTCACTACCGGCCAATGGTTGAGATCTGTTGGTTTTGTGCATTGTAGTTCAGGAAAACACACCTCAGGGTTTCAGATCAAGGGTCATCACGTGCAAGGTTGTGATTGATTATTCCGAAGATGTATACTTCAGATAATTTATGGGCTACATCTCTTGAATTCCTTTACTTCTGATGTCATGTTAAGTTATCGGAGACATTATGTTCTTGAATGGATCTCTGTTTTATTGGAGGCTCTTGCTTTTCTTCGATATAGCTAAGTCAAAGTATGTTGTAAGTTGACTTTGTTTTTTTAATGCAACAATAATTTAACGTTAATTAAATTTTGTTTGCTTGCTTTCTGGAAATCGTTTCCAGAAATTATAACGTTTTTGAATCGGTTTTTATAAAAAAAATATATTAATTTATTTATGGCAGGCATAAAGGCAGGCAAAAAAATAATAGGTCACTGGAAAAATAGTAATAACATTATTATTATAATAGTAATAACATATTATTTATTGACAGTAATTTATTCATGATGTTATCAGTTACTTTAATACATATTGGGTAGACTTGTCATCTTTCTAATATCAATGAGTCTATAAATGGGAAGTTAAGTTCCTAACATGTTTTTTATTTTCGTGTATTATTCAGTCAATAAATTTTGACATAAAAGATTTAAGTACATTAACTAAATTACAAGTAAATTTAAGTACCTTACTTTTAAAGCATGCAAAGCGAGCATTTTAAAATCCGGCTCATGCTTTTTAGGAGGTATATAATTTATACAGAAATACTTATTGCTATCTGAAATGTTATTGCTAACTTAGGATATTAAGTTCGCTCAGAATTCCTTTAAAATCTAAAATTTTAAATAATGATAAGATTATACATTTACTTACCCATTTTGAGAATATGAAAAATAAACATATAGGTCAAACATCCGTGCGTTTATCGTGTAAAGGGAAGTGTATTTTCCTCGCTAGGTAAGGATTAAGGACGACGACTAACGGATGAAGTCAAACACAGACAGACAGGTTGCTTGTCAGGTAAACACGATCTTGTATATATGCTTATGAACGTCATACTAATACTATAAATGTGAGAATTTGTGAGAAAGGATGGATTGTTACTGCATCACCCAAAAACATACAATAAAGAATTTTTTCAAGAAATAATTTTCGGACGCGAGTCTTTTTGACAGATGGTTCGGCATACTAAAAAAAGTATAAATTAAAAATGGTTACATTCAGCTTTTGAGTGAACTTAAACACATTTTGAATTGCATTTTTCTCGAAACTGGTGCTATTGAGACAAATTTTCTTTAAATAAAGATTGTACTCTACAATTTGTCTTATAGAGTTGATGACGAAAGACTTGAAATGTAGGCGCTAGGTAGCGCTGAATGAACAAAATTTGTGTTTTTTCGGTTTTTAACATAGAAATAATTGTTTTTTAGATGCAAAAGTTGTTCATCTCAAAATTCATGTAAACTTATTTTTTCTCCGACTTGCCGTTATCGAGCTACAGCTTGTACATCATGGGGGAATTGTATAATGAATAAGAAAGTGTACAAGGATATTACATTGAACATATGTTATATAAAAAAATAAATCTAATAAGTTATGTTAGTAGAGTAGACAAGGTAGAGCGATGTATTAACCTGACATTAAGAAGATTGTATGTGCTGATTAGTTTAGTTTTGTTGAGTTACAATGTTATTATTATTGTTTTTTTTTTTTCAATAATAAAAATTTCAGGATAGGAAAGAGTAAGAGAGTGAAAGAATTTTAAAGAGAGTAATTTGATTTTACTGTTGTAGTAATGTCATCAGTTGCATACTTAAAATTACGTATTTCAAGTCACGTTATCAATGCAGGTATTTAGGATATAATAAGCAGATAGGTTTAACCCCATCTACTAATGCAAAAAATCAAGAAATTTTACCACTAGCGTCAAACCGACGCGTTGCTTGTGGAACAACGGGTCTCGGACAGTCTTATAGAATCTACGCGGTACAGTCGATAGCGTGTTGTAGTAGAGAGTACAGCGCCATCTAGCGAACGTACTAGTAAATGTAAAATGACGTTCAAGCTTTAATAACTTCAAGCTAAAATTTAAGTGATAGAAGTATGAATTGAAAAGGACATTGATATATATTAATATTTTTTCGAATGTTACCTTTTTAGTAATACCAATAGACAACGTTGTGTAGCTATGATGTAAATATTTGAGAAACTTTTATGGTCATTGTGAAAACTTATAAGAGCATTAAAATTTTGCCTCTTAGGTTTATTTAATTAGATATTAAAAATAAATTAAATTGTATGATTTTTAAGGTCATAGAGCAGCACTATTTTATTAGTAAAAATACTGAACGTAATTATTGTATGAGGGGTAGAGATCAAAGTACTCGTAAATAGAACATAATTGCAGCACACCGAGTTGTTAATGGTTACTTATATTGTTCCTTAGTACAGAATCTATCTAGAATTTGTACTAAAGACCGATTTAAGTATCAACGACTCTGAGTACGGCAGAGTTCATCAACTCTGGTAATGTAAAGCGAAGTCTTTTATTTGCCTTATACAAACGTCGAGAGACGAGACGCCGCCTTCCTAATCAAACATCTTTTCTGTTTTCATTCACGCGAAACGCTAATTCAAAAATATACGAAAATGAAAATTATGGAAAAACAGACGCCATAAATTCTGCACCAAACGTCATTCCTTTCTCTACATTAATCTAAGGTTTGATTTGGACGCTAAATTAAAAGGCATTTGTCTAAAGGGCCTGATGACATATTTTTCTTGGTGTACAAAAGAGTCGTATCTGGTGGTAAGTGGTTAAATAAGGGGTTATCACTAACGCGTTGCCGACCTAGAAGAAAAGCGAATACACGATGCAAAACCTTGAAAAGCTGTTATGTAAAATTATGAAATAGTCAATTTTAGTTGAAGGTAATTGTAGAGCAAGAATTTGATACTAACTGATTGTGGTCTGCCGCAACTGGGTGACACTTAACCCGTTGAACGTCTCAGTCGCGAGTTTGTACCAATCAAGTTGGTCCAAATTATGTTGAGATAATACTGTTACTAGGTTGAAGAGTTCTTGTTAAGTTTCTATGGAGCGCCGGGTCATATCGGCTACAGTCGTATTTAAATACCAGCTTTATATGAACCTTATAGATGACGGTGATTTGAAGTTACAATTTCTTCACATTTACAATTTTGTACTTTTTTAATTGTACATAATTTTCGGTGGATAATGTGACTTTTTTGAAATGTTCTATGTCTGCTTTCTACACGTTAGTGTGGATAAAATGGGCTATGTGTTATATCAAAATATGATCTGTCTCCATGTCAAATTTCATTCTGTTCCGTTTAGTAATAATTGCATGAAAGAATAACAAACACCTTTAATATAAAATTGTCCATAGGATAACTATAATTTTGTAACCTATAAATAAATTTATACATTTTATTACTATTGCTTCCATAGACAATGGGCCTAACGCCAGCCTTCTCTAAGAGACTGTTGACCTTCATCCAAGATGCCATGCCACTGCGGCTGAAGGAGGTGCATTTCGTGAAACAGCCCATGGTCTTCAATGTCGTGTGGAATATGTTTAAGCCTTTCATCAGGGAGAAGCTTAAGACCAGGGTATGTAGCATTTATTTTTGATTGAGCAACAAATATTCTGTGTATTAAATAATTATTACAGAAAAAAAATAACCTCAAACTTTTATGAGCGGTTTGGCCATCCATTAAGACCAAACAAACAAACAAATATTCATTTATATTTAATTATAAAACTTTATTGTCGTAAAATAACCATTTGAATAGTAGAAACAAATACTTTAAATAAAAAATATTCTTGTTTTAAAGCCCTCATTTCAACCTAATGTACTATGGTTTGTGTCTCCACTGACAAATGGGGGGGTACAGGCCATGGTCCACCACGCTGGCCAAGATAGCTGGTGGTATTTTGAGTATTGATAATTAAACTTAAATAATCTTTGAAAGTTAATATTTTGTTCCTTAAGATATTAAAGTACTACTATACAATACTAAAGAATTTAATACCTATTAAAAAGTTAAAAAACACATTAAATATAATTGAACTTACATAAATACCCACACAAAACAAAAATAATGAGTCCCGTCCGTGTTTACAGATCTTCTTCCACGGTTCGAAGATGTCGTCTCTCCACAAACACCTGGAGCCGTCACACCTACCATCAGATTATGGTGGCGAGCTGGACGCCATCGATTATTCTGGCGCAGACTGGTACCCCGTCATCAACGACATTCTGCCACACATCAACAACTGGAACACCTACGGCTTTGCTAAGAAGGATGCGTAACTTCGCTCTACTATTTTTTATCTGTGGCATTAACCGCCAAAACTGACGAGCCAATTTGAAAATCATGAATACAGCGCTAGGTTGAGCGGTGATTAATAGCGGAACTAATTTTAAAACATAAAACTTATTTCATTAGCCAATCCTCAGAAAAAATTAAACTTTAAATGGATCGTACTTAACATTGTAATACAATCATCTGATTGATTTTTAAATCAAGAACTAATTGAAATATAATTGAAGTAAAAACTAAATAAAGTTGGCGTCGTCAGCGGCGGACGGTTATTGGGGATTAAGCGATTAGATATTAGTAGTTTAAGGTTTAATGTTATGAAAGTCTCCATTGGCAAGTACTTGTACAGTTTCATAAGAAAATGATCAAAATATAAACTCAGTGTCGCCATCTACATTTAAAGAACTCATTTACAAAGATTCATAATTTTAGTTTGTTTGAAGGCTTTGTGCATATTTTGTTACTCGGTCGGCGCACGCTTTTTACGTTACGTAAACTAATTAAACATTTTATATAAATATATACTTCATTGCCATTTACCATCCGATTGGATAGTAGTCAAGCGCTAACTTACTTGTGATAAGAAAATGTTGAAACAGTGCCATCTAGTCGTCATCAAGAGAAACTCACACGAAGCACTTTCAAGTACCTATCTTACAGTAAATACATATATAGTCAATTTACTACGTAATAGATACAATACTTGCACAATGGATACGCTTAGAGTATCAAATCAATTTATTATTAGGAGAGTGATAGCAACATTTTTGATCTTAGTTATTCGGGTCCACGTAGATAAGTCGGTAGTTCCATTAGTCGTATCGTTACGAGCCATATTGTTAAATGAATTTTACATAACGTGATATGTGAAGACAAATTCAATTGTATATGAAGGTTTGATAGATCATTCATTTAAATAGGTTTTTGTGTGATTCCATAATGCAATAATAATTTTATTTTCATAATTTGTAAAAGTACTTAAAAGGTAATTTTCAGGCCAGTACTATCGTGGTGTGAATGTGTACGTGCAAATGCAGATTTAAGACTATGAATTTATTTAATTTGTTTTAATTTTAAATAACCTTGTTTTTATTTTTAAATTGGTTGATGTATCGAATTTTACTGAAAAACGTTGAAAACTTTTGGAATACCTACGAGTACATTATTAAAAAAAATTAACTATAACAGAGTAGAAATCCTTAGATATTTAAGTAAAAAAAAGAAAAAAATCATGTGAATACTGAGGCTGTGAATGTAGTAGTACTATGGTCATTATATTCACCCCTAGACTGTAGGTATTATATAGGGGTAGGTAATGTTTTAAATACTTTTTTTTTATATGTTGACAGCAGAGTTTTACCCAGTTATCTCAGACCCTAAGGATAAAAGATAATACTAGGTCGTATAGACCGGGTAAATCTCGCTAAAGATGTTTATTGATTAAAAATTAAGATTGTAACTTCTCAATTATTGTAGTTATGTTGTAGTTCTGATTAATATGCCGATAAATAAGAATAAAACACATCGAAAAAATGCCGAATATTATACTGAACCGTCAGTGTAAGTTTAAATTTATGTTACTAAGACATTTTAAAACAGATAAAAATATATATATTTCCACTTTTGTTAAGCTGAGCTCTGGTAATACCTACTGTAAACTTTTGTAGTCTGTACCAGTACTGGTACAGCAAATGCGTACAAACGTTACGACATTGATATGAAATTCTCCTAATTTTTTACATTAGTTAATATACATAGATGCCAAAGTTACTACTAAAAGCGGGGACCATTGAAGTAACTTTAAGGCTTATAATAAAACTATCCACTATATATCATCGATAATGATGCAGCATTTTGTGGGTTATGTGTCATGCCGTGTGTTGTGGTAGCTAAATGTGTCAAATTATTCGTAAATGATGAAAAGTCATTTGAAATTACTAAAATTTTTATTTTGAATGGTATAAATGAAGTGAATGAGTTTATTGTGCGAATCACGTATTGATGCATTCCGAATTTAAATAAAATCTATACAATTGTCGTGTTTTGTAGGTACTATTTGTATCGGTGATCGAATTTGTTGAATGAAAAATTTTAAGTGAAATCAATGACAATTTCAACGTACAAATTATATTATAGGATAATCTAAGTTTATATGTTGCTCAAAATGTTTTGATACATACCTATTTAAATTACTATTTGACTAGATGTACATGTTATGTGCCTATAAATTAAATATGTAAAAGAAAAAATGTTTTCTTTCCCTATCTCCCCGTAAAATTCAAAGCGATGAGTGAAACCGTGAGAAGTGTGTCTATCTCTTTCGTGATGGTTAGTCGTAACGGGAACCAACATAGAAACATTGGGTGAGCAGGATAGAGTTCGATGACGGAAAACAATAATGGCGTACCTCTTTTGAATAACATATACCTAACAATTTTGTCCCTGTACGGAAAACAATAAACACCCAACTCTAAGTTCGTCGTTTCAATAACAATATTGTGTGATACTTTAAAAAAAATATCTTACACTCAATTATGTCCGATCTGCATTATTTCAGTCCAGTACTGGACTGGTTCGTTTCCTTTTCTACATTACTACAGTTATTATAAGCCATTAAAGTTTGAACAGAGTGACAATGTTTTCTATTCACTCGGCTGGATTGCTGACTGGATATAGTGCGTTACAAAACTAGTTTACGTTATTCCAGTAGCAATTCGGTATTGGAACCGAGTTCGAACTGGATAATAATATTTTATACTTATTCTAAAGATTAAAAAAAAAAATGTTACACTAACCTTTATTAGCTTGCAAAACGTGAAATTGTATAAAAGTATAATTTATTAAAATACTTACTCAATTAATTTTACATCCATATGGATTCAAGAGATGGAGCTAATAATTCGTTCTGAAATACATACATTAGGTATAAGGTCAAGTTATATAACGCCTTTACAAAATATAGAGCAAAAACGCTATTAGTAATATTTGAAGTAAAAATTACACTAAACATATATTTATCATTAATGATTTTAAACGAATAGTTAGTACGTGCTATATAGTAAAATGTGCTTGGGAGAATTTTTCGGCATTTCTTTTTATATATTAAAAATAGGTAGCGGGTCTTATTATTTTGCACACACATGAAATGTTTATTTATTACAGTTTTCTGATATGTTATAGATAAAAGTCTACGGTACATGTTTCTATTTAGTTGGTAGTAATTTTTCGAGATTTATTAAGACAACTTCATCATGTTCATTTCACGTGGCGGATGCGCACGCATCTAAAAAATTCACTATTCTGACGCGCCTTAAGAAGTATAACTTCAAATATATGGGATAGACGTTTATTGCGGAAGAGGCGTTGGTTTCAAGGCCCATTAAAAGATTTTTGTCTTTGCACAGTAAAAAAGTAGGTAGTCGCACATAATTGCATGCCTTATTTATTTATTACAAGTATTTTTTATTGTAAGCAAACTGAAATAAAAAAATAACGATGAAATGTCAGAGTTCAAATTCAAATATATTGTCTCGTTCTACGGATCTCGAGTGAGCGGCATGAGAGGTGGTACTTTATGGTACATCACGAATCTGCGCAGGGGCACCGGCCAGTCAGTCCGGCTCTTAGCAAGAAGCGCTCGCCTCGCCTCTGCCCCCAGTTATTTGTAACAGAGTGGACAGCTTTCTCGCGCTCCACTTTAAGTTAGAAAGCTTAAATATTATCGTGACCGACGGGTGATGTGACGAGATCACAGAAAAACATATAAATCGTTTTAAATAAAATTCGTTTTCCGTTATGTCCATCGTGTAACATTTTGCAATGATGTTAGAAATTTGTGCTGTTACTTAAAAAACAGGAAAAGTGAAGGGATCGTTAGAATACTTTTGGCGTCAGCGGCTTTTGCAATATAACTTATGTAATTTAACTTAAATTTTAATACAAGACGTACTTACATCAGGTTAAGGTAAATAACATTGCTCAAACTCCGTCCGGTTATAATTCTATCACAAATTTCGGTAAAATAAAGAAAATGGATTTACAACTCGACACAGAAGGAGTACCTTTTGTAGTGTGGGGAGATCACACGATAAAAGTAGAGAGAACTCAGATAACGGATTCAAAGTGCAAAGAAAAAGCTGAAAAGGAACTGAGAGAGACACCAGAAAATAGGAAGAGTGGATTATCGGAGCTGCGAAGGCTGTTACAAGGTAGTAAATAAATGTAGAAAATACTTATAAACACGTACACAGTCCGTCGCTGATGATCGTCAGCAATCCAACCGGAAACAACACAAAGTAAATTGACCCTTACAAAATTTGATGTTATATAAATACATTGTCATCATTAAGTATATAATGAATTATGAGCATGTAATCGAAGAATAACAAGAAAAGATAAAGAAGTTGCTATCAGCATTTTTATGAGTAGATATAATTTAATTTTCATGATAAAATTGTTTGTTGTGCCAATTCTCGATCAGCAGTTATTGTCAAAAATGATATAAACTACGAAACATACTTTCTACTAATATAAATGCGAAACTTTGTGAGGATGAATGGACGTTTGTTTCACTTTCACGCAAAAACTACTGAACGGATCTCTATAAAATTCGGCACAGAGATAGATTACATTACTACATAAATGATAGGGTTCTTTATATCAAAGTATCTACAACACGAGCGAAGCAATTAGAGTAATCAATATCAATTTTAAAACAAATCCCTGTGTATGCTACACAAAGCATTAGTTTATATTGACAATTAGATACAACGCTCAGCCACAAGGAAAAGAGTACATACATGGCATGCAGAACATGTAGGTAACGTACCAATTAATTGCTATGTCCTCTACAGTGATGAAATAATATACCTACCATCTCAAACTATAATTGTTGGCTCGATCGGAAGCCGCTGGTTTCGTGAAGTTTGCCTTGTCTGACGTTAATTCTAGAAGCTATATGTACTCGTATGATGTATATATGTATGTAAGCTAGGTATTACATATTGACTATTAAATTGACTACACGTAAAATAGTTAAAAATTTCAAGTTATATATAGTTAAAATTTAATAAGTATAAAAATACCAAGATCACAGGTTCATTGTATTCATAAATAAATTTATAAAATTTTTAAACACCTGGAAATTATAGTGTAACGTTTCTGTCACAAATAAATTTTAATGTTAGTTTGTGTTTGAATTAAAATTAGTTTTGAATAAAAAAATATAAAATATTCTATCCGAATAAACGTACTAATAACTACGATCTTTGGTCGTAACAATATGCATTTTAGAAAATTCATGCCTCCGTTCCTTATTTTTAATCAAATATGAAGTCAGCCTCCGTTACTTCTGATTCATGGAGTGGGAAACGTAGATAGGAGAACTTACGTCAGTTGTGGCTGGTCAGAGCGCGCCATAGGATCTTGAGTTCCATTGAATGTGAAAAAATGTCTTAGATTTTTTACAACTTATAAATATCAAATAATATAATACCATAAAAATCTTTGACTAGAAAGAAAGATGACGTAATGAAAATAAATATAATGCAATCTAATACTGAAAAGCTTTGGTGCAAAGTCATGGCTTCGGCCATCACGAGAGTATCTTCACTAACACCAATTGTTGTTGCCAACAGCCGACAGTTAGAGTTAAATTAAAAAATAAATTCTTAATAGTAAATAAATTAAGAGATATTTTTGAACAAACTTTTAATCCCCTTTACTATGCTTCTTGGGAAAAAATAAAAGAAACGCTGAATTTATAATAAAGGTTCTATATTGGAGATATATAATTTTCAAATACAAATACACACACAAATTACCCAGAAACCTGTATTGAAAATTTTGTTCTCGCAACTTTCCGTCAGGTGGGATCAATATCAAGCACTTACTCTACGTAAAAAAAAATTCACGGTAACGAATGTACTACAGAGTACTTAATAAAGGAGAATTGGTAGTAGATATTATATCGAGACTTAACGACCGGCTAGTTGACATATTAATGCATTATTTTGCTTTTGTTTTCATTTCATTACAAAATATCAAAAAATTTAGATAGAGATATAAGAAAAATCCCATTCAATTCCCAAACTTTCGTGTCCTATCCCAAGGAAATTTGACAAATGGAAGGGAAAAAGTATAGAAGGGCAAAAATGCCCTAACTGTAAATACGTTATTTATTATAACTCTACTAGTTATTACTTACAACTCTACCAAGGTTCATCAAACTGTCAATGGGTTTTCACGTGGTGTGCATTGAAACATACAGACAATAATTAAAAAAATATATTCTAGTGCTCTATCTCGATTAGAGTGCATCCTTATTAAATTAAAAAAAAAAAACAATGTACAGATAAAATACACTTTAAGTTTTATTATAGTATAGAAGATTGACAGCACTTGCTATTGAAATCACGGGTATTTAGATTTGTGTTAATAATTTCGAAGTGACTTAAAAACTCCTGGCATTAATGTTCGCCTTTACCAATGCACATTAGAGCGAGCTAGAAGCATTAGGTCTCCTCAGTTACGAGGATGAGCATCAAGGAAACACGAAGCACTAATAAACTCCTCAACTTTTCTCGCGTGCTCGTTGTGTAAGGGTTTTTATACTCAAGCGGAAAATTGCCAACGACAGAGATAATTGTAGCCGTCGATGCCTGTCGTAAGTATATATATATTTATAGTTTATATATATATATATAATGGTATCGAAGTACATACATACATATATATTAAATACAATCTTATATAGATATTTTTACACCCAGACACACAGATCAAACATTCCTGCTCATCACAGAATAATTTGACCTGGATAGGAATCGAACCCACGACCTTCGGTGTAGTAGTCAGGTTCACTAACCACTAGAAAAACCGGACTGTCAATATAAAATATAATATTTTACTTAATATTTTACAATATATTATCTGTGTATTGTTACCTTCATACACTGAAGTGAGACTAAACTGTGATTGATGTAGGAGTGAAGTGACCCTGAAGTGAGATTGAAAAGTGAATGAAGTAAGACTGAACTGAGAGTGAAATGAGATTGAAAAAAGAATGAACTAAGACTGAAGTGAGAGTGATTTAAGTAGGGAGACAGATACGAGTACGGGTTGAAATGAAAATGATATTTTGTCATATAATTTTATTTACATAAACATATTACTTACACTCAGTGCAAAATCGAACTAGACTGTTTAATAGCAAACCGTTCCCTAGCAACGAACAGGAGAATTAAATTTTTTCTTCTTATATCAGTTGTTAACTATTACATACCGTGTGTGCCATTACATTTTTAAAAACGTTTTTTTTTCAAAAATTTTGTTATTGACAAATACATAAAGTGTATTAAAACATAAACTGTACAGATACATAGAGTGTAGTGAAAAAGTCAATAAATTATAAAAGTTTTGTTTTATCAAAATGCTTCAATAGGTTGAAAGGTTGTAAACTCCCTTATGAAATTAAGGATGTCAGAGTATGAATTTGTAAATGATTTTGTGTGTTGTAATTTTTTTTTGTGACTGGTATGACTATATTAATTTGTACTTTGTACTTGTTCTTTGTTCAATACTTAGTTTAATAACTAATTGTCAAAGACATAATGAGTAGTTTAGTGTAAAATACCTCATTTACGTAAGTTAGTGACAACCCTACAAAAGATATTTTATGGTATCGAAGTCGCACCAAGTATAGTTAGGTAATTGTAATATAATTATGAAGTGCATATGCAGATATAAATTTTAACCAAATCCCACTCTTTTAAAACTTAATGAAATTGTAATGTACGTCACAAGACAACACCAACTTTTATTTTAGAGGTCAAATCATCAGCTATGATAATTAACGACATAGTAAATATTAGCCATTATAATTATGATTAGAGGAAATATTATTTACAAGTCATTCATAGCTAAATATTTCCTCTAATGTCAAAAATTTCTTGACAACTTCTGTGCTTCTTATCGACGACGGAGAATAATAAGATCGTAACTCTTTACGAGTGGCTCGTAGTTACGCCCTAATACAAATAACAATAAATAAATAAATATAAATATCTTTGAACAACTCACACACGGCCATCTGAACCCAAATTAAGCGTTAGCTTGTGCTATGGTGAACAGACAACTGATAAACATAC
>DWJZ01001378.1:0-23806 GCA_018249125.1 Asbolis capucinus
ACTACTCTGGAACGCCCTGCCCGTTAAAATCAGAAAAGCTCCAACTTTGTGGTCTTTTAAGAAACTCGTACGCGAACATTATCTTTCAACAGACTTATAATTTCCCTCATCCTGCTGAAGTTTACGCATATGTATGTATTTGTATATATATGTATTATTAAATATGTAACTATGTAGACATTGTATTGATTATATATATGTTTATATTTGGTTATTTATAACATATATAAAATTTATGTATATTTTATTATAAACTTAAATAATACACTTTTTATTGGATACCCGCCCTAAACTTCTCGCCATCTCCAAGGGTTGACTGGTAGAGAATGCCATCAGGCATTAAGTCCGCCCATTGTAACCCCAAATTTTAGTTTGTGGTATCAATAAAGCTTTAAATAAATAATAATAATAACACAAAAGTCTCTAAAGATTCAAATTTATTGCTTCGAAGTAAATTTTAAATATGAACACTGAAAATAATAGACGCTTGTACAATGTTACATCGGTCGGACGGATGGCACACGAATAACAGGCAGGAACTGTTACAAATATCGATTACAAAAAACAATTATTAAAGATAATTGTTAAGTTAATGTTACGACCGGGGGTTCTTTTGGTTGGGGTCTCTCTAGCTGAAATAAATCTTTAGAAAAATAAGGTAAAAAAAATTTCTAATTTGAATTATGCATTTCATCGTTACATCAATTGGCCATGTAAGTCGAACAATTTTATTTTTCAACCTTAATTTTTACATACAGGGTTATTTTTGGGGCTCCCGACAAATTTCAATAGGTGGTTGAGACCATGAATCTAAACAACTCTTCCAAAGAAACATGGGTCGAAAAGTGGGAACCCCTGATTTAAACCAGTATGAGGTTAAATAAAACTATAATATCGAGCATCGTAATCATATATTTTATATAATACATATCAATATAAACATAAAACTTAATAAATACTTATTTAATAGGACTTAAATACACTTCACCTGATAACATAATTTTATTTTTCTGAAGTATTGTTAGTAAAATGAATAAAAAATGCATATGTGATTTAGCATGTTTAAGTTCAGGGAACAAATAATTGATAACTTATTACTAATTATTCATAAATCAAAATTCTAGTAATATTTACATCGTGCGGAGAAATTGACACCAAGTCTTTAACATCATATTTTTAATGATAGTACAATAATAGGAGGCACCATACGAGTTAGTCTTTAAATACATAACGTGAGAAGTTTACAGTAAATTATAAAATTGTACAAAATATCTGTGCGTAATTATTATAAAAAAATATAAAATTAAGTGAATGAGTGGCGCTTGTAATTCACAATTCAATATTTATATATGATATATGATAGATATTAAAAAGAAATTTGAAGTATCTGTTTCAACTTTGGCACAAATACTTAATATGTATCACTTTATAATGGTAATTTTAATGGACTTTCATAATAATCCAATAATGTATTACAATATTTGAATTCAGAAGCTTCTAAAGCTAGTTTCGCGCCATTGTAGTCTATAGGTTTACCGGAATACATTAAGCATTTTGATGATTTTTCTGATGTCCCTCGCAGTTTTTATAACAGAATAGTGAGGGCCTTCCAGCGATAACTATTCAAAAATTTGTTTTCATATTCTATATTATGTTGTATTGGGCTGTAGGAGTCCATATTCGTGTTTTACATCTTTACTTAACAATTCTTTATTGTTTCAAAATAATACTTTTAAAGTTGAGCAACATGTTTGTTATAGAGGTGTTACGACCCAAGTTTTTAGTGTGTTATGGGTAATACACGAAAACTGTGATCACTGATCCATCGGTGTTTGTTTGTAAGTTCATATTAGAAAAATGGACTATATATTTGTTTATGCTTAAAAGTCAGATAGCAGGCAAAGTCAACTCTGTTAGCGTGAGGTCTGTGTGTCAATATCAAATACCGATTAGAGTCAATTGCTCTGTTGGCCGGAGGTCTGTGTTAGAGGTATCAAATAGCGGGCAGACTTAACCGCTCATTCTGCGTGAGGTCCGGGTGCCAGACGTCTACAATAAGTACGAGCCGCGGGTGCGACCCGTTGTGCCACACCTCGTGCTCGAAGCTATCGTCGAACATCAATACCTTGCCCACTTGCCATTGCCTGAAATGTATAAAATAAATTTAATTCATGTGTTATTAGTATTATTAACAAATTCATAGTTGAATAATATATAAACCCTTATATTATTTTCGGAGAAGAAATGCATAGATAGTATAAGTTAAGAGACAGTACAAAAGACATGCTCCTGGGTCGTTTATTTTTTGGGATTATTATATTTTGTCAAGTTTGTTATACTGACTACACTGTTGCTTGAGTAAGCCGTCAAACGACCCCTCATCTTCCGTCTTACTGACTTTGCCTGGGGACTTGAGAGCTAGTTCCCCTTTTCTCTCTCCCCGTCACTTCCTCCTTCCTTCCAATTATTTTGTTATCCGATCTAAAGCGATATGCTACTGTTTTGTTTACTGTGCTTTCCATGTTATATCAATTGGCGGTGATCAGTCACCATCAGATGACCCACTCCTCGTTTGCCTGCTTATAACCTTAAAAAAAGAGTGTAAGTATAACTGACCGTGTCTCCTGGTCAACTCTGAGATATGTTTGGTGAGTGTTGGAGAGCGCGAGATGCAGCCGCAATCTGCAGTTGGTGGGGCCGACGTGCGCGCGCACGTGTGACCCACCAGACAACAGACTGAACTTTACCTGCACGATAACATAAACATTGAAAAATACGACTGTAAATTCGATTTTTGTATATGTTTTCTGTGCTATATTTTTGAATTTGACCTTTGTACGACGCCGAGAACTTGCGGTAATATTTTAATTACAATACCGGTATATTTTTAATTAAATAAAAATGTGTTTTGTTTAGTTTGTGTTCAGAAAAATCTCGCCAGATGGCGTTAGGTGTATTAAACTTCTCAATCAAAGTCTCAGTAGCTGACACTGTAAAAACAAGAGGGCGATTGCCGCCGTCAGATGCGACGAGTCTGCAAGTTAATCTTCGGTAATAATAGTCTTCTTAATAATTTGAGACTACAGTTCGTTTCAAACAGCCAACATATAAACGTGACTCACAATCCCATAATTAGTTTGAGTGTAGAATTTTTAAAATCTTTTTTAATTGGTAAGTCAACGAAGATGTACGTATATTTTTATTAAATTCCTATGGGTGACGTCTAGTATATTCTTGTTCCAAAGGTAAAGCTCACCTGTCCCCGCCTACACAGCGCTGCAGGCTCCTTCTTCACGATCCGACAAGTAACGGGCGCGCGCGCGCACCGGCCCGGCACCTCACGCCCGCGAACAAACAGATCCAGCTGAGACCACTCCCCCCTCTCCCTCAGACCCTCCTTCTCCTTCTCATACAGACTCTGAGCCGCTTCACCCTCTCTTAAAATCTCCCTCCACGACGCTTCTAGTTCCTTAGCCAGGTTTGCGTATGGAGTTGTCTTTACATCCCACCATGGTTGACTTTTTAGACGAGGAACGTTGTATAAAGACCGCTGAGAGGGCGATAGGAAGTGACCTAGGGCAGTGCCTCGTTTGTGCACCTCATGTGCCTCATCCTTGCGTCCTAGCAGCAATAACGCATCACCTAGATGGTAGTAGAACCGAGGTTCATTCGCTGGTCCTGCGTCTCCCTCTAACGCCTTTTTGAAGTATATGACAGCCTCTTCTAACTTATTTTGCTCAGTTTTCAGTATAAATCCGTAATGGGCCAACGCGAGACGATCATTCGGCCAAAGTCGCAGCGTTTCCTTCAGAACTTCACTAGCGAGATCTGCTCTGAAATACACTACAAGTTTAGCTCCTTATTATAAACTTAAGTTCAATTATTCGTCAAAGATTTTATTTTACCTGTTGGCCATTAGAAATGATATGGTCAAGTTGTTCCGATATGTCACGTCGTTTGGGAAACGCCGTATCAAAAGCCTGTATATAGGCTCTGCGTTTAAGTAGGTGCCTGGAACCAATATCCTAAAATTAACTTAATATAAATAACAGAGGAATTTCTATTAAAAATAACAAATATGATAAAATTCTTTTAATGTTAGATTGTGTTAGGGTTTATCTGCGGCTTCGTACGCATTTAATTCTGGTATAAAAATAGTCCATATGTTATTCCAGTTTATAATCTATCACTACATCACAGTTCTGTAGTTTTTGCGTGAAGGAATAACAAACATCCATCCATCCTCACAAACTTTCGTATTTATAATATAAGTAGAACATCTAGCTCAGGTTTGCTTTTAGAGTCAACTTTAGCCTGAAAGCATGGGCTTTAAATGATTTTTAATATAGATGAAATTAAAAAATATTATGAATTTATAATTAATTTATAACTCGTATTTATAATTAATTTAATCAACCAACTTCAAATTATTTCGACAAGTAATAAAATGAGAACATTAGGGACGTTGGTGAAGTCCATAAAATACGTATCATTATACTCTGTGCTAATTCGAAGATATATATTTACTAACAAACTGTTGCGTAGCACTTGTGACAAGCAGGAGAATTAAACTTTTTGTTGTTTTATCAGTTTTTACTCTTTTGTAACATTGTAAATCATGTTATTTGCTTGGTGACATATGCATATAAATTATAAAACAAAATAGTTCAATAGGTTGAAAGGTTATTAACTCCTTCATGAAATTAAGGATGTCAGAGTATGAATTTGTCAATGATGTTGTGTTGTATTTTTTTTGTGTGACTGGTATGAATTTATTTATTTGTGGTTTGTACTTGTTCTTTGATCAATACTTAGTGTAATAACCAACCAACCAACCAAAATCTCATTTATGTAAGTTGGTGAAAACCTTACAAAAGGTTTTTGATGGTTTGTTTACATTTATTACGGATCGAAGTTACACCAAGTATAGAGAGACCTTAAAAAGTACTTGTCAGATGACGCTCAAATTTATACGGGACCTCGCGACAAGCACCAGCTTTCGAATAAAAAACGAATCATCAAAATAAGCACAGCCAATGAAAAGTTATGATGTAACGAATATAAAAAAATTGTGACACTGAGAACCCCCTTTTTCTGAAGTCGTTTCTAAATGTTAAAATATTAAACTCACCTCTAAATTGTATTCTGTCAATGGCTCGCAGCGCAACTTCGAGGAGCTTTTTATCAGAGAGTCGTTCGTTCATCTCTAGTACTCGTTTGTACGCGGCTATAGCGCGCGTAAGTACGCTGTTATCACGACGCACCTCCGCTAGCAGGTCGAGCGCGCGCGCACGCAGCCAGCGCGCACGTGCACTGTTCGCCAGCCGCGCGGCGCCCGTACGCTCCTCGCACGCACCGTACGCCCCCTCCGCACGTTAGTACACAACAATCACACACAGGGCCCGATTTAGATATTATGCCGCCATTACGTACATGACCGGCAGTAGATTAGAAACGACCGGCGTTGATAGGATGTTGGATTTTTATTTAACATTTTTTTTAAATAATATTATCTCTTAACAACTTTCTGGTAGTTTTTTGTCACGAGAGACTTGGTCTCCGTATGACCGGGACTCCCTGAATTTTGCTGCTCTAGACAATTTCGCTTGCTTCCTCTAAATCGGGCCTTAAACACTACACACATCCAGAGGCGACCTTGTACGAACGAAAAAGATCGCCTCTGCACACATATGAGGTCTTCATATACACGAATTCATTAAGGCCGCTTGTGCACACACCAAGTCCTAATGACTATATTTCACAAATGCCTATGTTGCACTCAATGACATTTATAACAGAATCGTAAGCGCGGACCCGGGGGGGGGGGACACGCGGGTGCGGCGGGCCGCCCGACCCGTGGTCCGCACATACGAGTGGGAAAGGGGGGAAAATGGCACAACGAGCAAAGATGAAAGTATTTAGTAATTGCGAAAAACTACTCCAGCCAATCCTGAAATGTTTTTACTCCATTAGTTTTCTATCTTCACAGCTTGTAAATGTTCTATTATCGTTGGTGTATTCTTACTTTTTATTAATATGAAGCAAGGAGAGGAGACGTGTGACCATGCATTAAACTTCATTCAGTTGTAAGTAAAACACATAAATTCATAAATAGGAATACACCAATCATATCGAGTTTTGGTTTGAACTGATAGTCAATCTATTATTGACTATTGAATGTTAAATTTGTATGTGTGCAATGTCTTTTTTACGTTCCAAAATAAAGTTATTTCTCGATTAGAATATTTTTGGGCGATTATAATGAAAACACTTATAACGATCCTAAAAATAGATTTGGGAATTACTTTGGAAAAAATGCCTTGTAAATAATTAATATTATTACTCGTATAAAGTAATTAATATTATTATTGATATGTTTCAGTCCTAGCGAGGTATTTAAGAACCAGTAAATTTTGGCCAACAACACATCAGTGTCATGTTATCAGGTCCTCGTGCTAGTAATATTAATGTTACCTGGCGGAGTTCTTGTTCAGCTTTATCAAGCTGTTCCTTCCAGTACGAGTCACTGGGCTCGCCTGGCCAGTCGTCTTCTACGCTATTACCACCGTCTTCTGGAAATGAGAATAAAAATAATAAGGAATCAATAATAATAACCTAATGAGTATTTTTTAAACCACTTAAAACAGTATTGCCGGAACGAATTCTTCTTTTTGACTCGAAATCCATCGTATCAAGACAGATGGTTACTAGACGCTTATTAAAATATATTATATTTTCAAATTGTTCTGTCAAAATGCCGAGGTAAGAGGCGGGGGAGCGTCAAAATAATGCACCGTGATTGGTCATTTCAAATAGATAAACCACAACGGTTGGCCGTTGCATCGCGCGGTGTTCATTATAGGGTCGTGTGGTTTGCGTGAAACAGTTTGCTAGATAGGGTCTACTAGGTTATGTAGTTGATATGACATCCGCCGAAATGTCTATAGTTATGGCTGATATGAGTAAAATGAAACTGTGACATGAAAATTTTTAAAGATCGATTTGAATTTTTAAAATGAGAATTAAATGTGTCGGTGGATTGTTATTATGTCTACCACAAATATTAAGTAAACTATCGATTAATAGTTACAAAGAGAAATTAATGTAACAGAAATACGTTATTTATGAATTGCCTCAAATTATATCTTCTAACATAATTTTATTCTTTCTCCAAGAAAATGATAATTTGAGTACCAACGCGGAAGATCGAATTTCAAACCACTAATAAGCTAAACTTTGTCTGAGCGAATACCTAATAGATAAAGAACAAATACAAAACTATAAATAAGAAGCAAATACTTAAATAAAAAACTTTACCCATACACATACAAACATAAAATCTATAAGTTAATAACACTCACATGTAGTTAGTCATGCCAACAATGTTTATTAGTCTGTTACTTCGCGTCATGCGTGTTTCGCGGCAGTTTGCACAAGAAAGCGGGCACACGCCAACGTGTCGTGTTTACTGTGTTTCTGTCCCGGCCGCTCTGGTTCCGGCAAACGGCCGTATTTCGCGTTCAAACGATTGAGGAGTTCTGCATCATCGACGTCAGATATTTCCTCTTCATCCTCCACTTCCTCTTCCACCTCTTCCTCTATCTGATCATCATCGATTATCTCAACGTCGTCCGAAACCTCCTCCGGTTCAGGTTCTTTCTTAGTTGTCGGAACTTTCAATATCGATTTAGGTGCTTCCTTTTTTTCTTCCATTTCCTCTTCATCTTCGATATCTTCTTCGGCTTCAATTTCGTCCTCATCGCTGTACAATTCCTTGTTTTTATCATCGTTTTTGCTTACTTGTACCTCATCCTGGAGAACAATTATTACAAGTTGGTGATAAAATTTGATGTTACCTACAATAATAGACTGTAGTTAACATATTTCAACAAAATGTTGCTATTACTTACTTCTTCTACTTCTTCTTCGAGTGCCCCATCATCTTCTACTTCCTCACTTTCTTGTTTTTGTACAGGAGGGGCTTTAACTACTGATGACACTTTTTGAACTATTTCTTCTTCGACTTTCGGCCTCAAACTTTGTGGAGGAATTACATTTGGCGTTTCGTCTGGTACGAGGGTCATTCTGCGATCAGTTAATGGGGTTTCTTCCCTACTAGCATGCTCATCTTGTTCATTTTCAGGCGTATCTGTTACGGGAATAGGAAGCTTAGTATCTAACCGCTAAAGTGTCGTATTAAATACGATAATTTCAAATATTTACAACATTTATTTAACCGTGTCCGAAAGTAATTTAAAGTGTAATGTTTGGGGAAGGTAGATAATAATCTCCCTTGAGTCGACAAAAAAGATTTAAGGAATGCGATCGTAGCAATTGCATAGTAGTACTTCACAAGGAAAATAGTACGTATTAATTGAGAAATGTTCACTAAAGGAACTTATATGTGTCTAGGGAATTTGACAAGTGAGCCTTTGACAAGTTATACGTGTACGCACCGCGAGAGGCCGTGGCGCGGCGTAAGACCGCATGCGTGGCGGCCAGCAAGGCACCTCCCACCGCCAGCTTCAGCCACACTGCAACACACGCGCCATACGCTTACTCATACGATACTCAACTACCACTCGTATCGTAATCATAAGAGGGAGGCATTCCACTAATAAATTTCTACCCAAAAATTTCATAGTCTGTTTTTATCAAATCGTCAATTGTCTTGAAAACACAGAAAATTTAAAATTTAGATATAGAACAAAAGCCGCGAGCCAAATCAGCCACGTGACATAACTGTTCGAAAATTGGAACTCAGAGTAAAACAAAATCGTTTTAGGGTCATGTTCAAACTGAGTGGAATGAAAACTGTATTTACCTCCCAAATATTCTTGACCCTGAGCAAAGATTTGCCCTAGAGAGTTTAAGAAGGACATGTTATCAGTATGAGTATTCTAAATTAATAGTAAACGTGCACTGACGCAGCTGCAGATGACACAAATAAGCGAGTTTAGCGCGGCGGTGCGTGGGCGTCGCGTGGGAGCAACGTTATATACGAAAATTTTACATAATTTTCATGCCCAGCTGTTGTTAAGAGTGTCTACTGTCAGTGGGACGCTATCGTCTATACACTGTCATTCACTACAGATTTAACAATACTCAATTACGTTCAAACTATTTACACTTCAGATTACAAATAAATTTAATATCTGTTAAGTTCTTATATGATATGTAATATTAATCAGTGATTAAAAAATACATATTTTTAAAATTTTATTTCATGTACTGTGCTACAGTGTATACTAGTATGTTAAATATTTATTAACATATAACCAAAAGGGGTTCTAAATTAAATTCAAGAAAAAAATAAAATAATTGAAGAAGAAGCATTATCTTATTATTAATTTAGCAGATACAGTTATAGGGCAGGAGCGGCCTGACCCGGTTTCACACGGGTATCCACCCTATATTATTTTTAACTGCGAAGGAAGCCAACCGCGTGTTGACCATGAGTTTCATTATTAATGTATCAAGTTTTTTTAAGAATTTATATCTATCTATCTATTTTGTTCGTCAGATAGCAATCTTTTGCTTTTTAATGAGTGAAAATTATTAATTAAAAAAATATAACACCAATTTGCTTTCGTTTCGTTCACCGATCATAACCTAGTAGGTTGAAATTCGATCCCTAAAGTGAATCGCTTAGTAAAAAATGGTCTTCCCGGAATCACTGTGATTTATAATGTCTTATTTAAGGATGGAATGCGGTCAGAAAAAATATCTTTCCCACTTTATCAGTTAGTAAGGGTATTCTTTAATGAAATAAATAAATAGTAATTTCTTGTGTTGTAACCCTTTTTTGCTGTGATAAATAAGGGCTCCTGTGCAATATTACAGTTTACTTTGTATTACTATAGTATAAAATCCCTTCGGTAGACTGTGAACGTACAGACGGACATAGCAAAACTATAAGGCCTCCGAATTTACTACGCAAAAACATACGTTTTATAATGTATTTTAATTCAATTTACTATTTTATGACATCTCTTTATTTTAAAATTCACTGTATAGTTTTAGGATGTTAAATTAATTAATTTTAAGTAATCATCAGTGTTAGTGAAATTAGTTACAAATAGAACAATGCCACCATTTGTTATTACAAAACGCACACCAAAATACTTTCATTTTACGTTTTTTTAGGTGTTAAAAACAAGCGGGTACAAACGCAGTTAGTGAAAGCATAAAAACTTTAAACGGATATTCTATTATACTGCCAGTGAAAATAAAAAGAAAACAAAATATATGGCGATCTTTTATGAATCAATACGTTCATCTTATCTTTCACTGCTGAATGTGTAATGATATACCTTAGAAATCACTTACAAAATAAATTAAGGTCTTAGTACCGAACAGATGCCATTACACTAAATTTAAAGCTATTTAATAGAACGGCAATACTGTTGAATATACTCGTATATTTTTGTAGAACAAAATATTTGTTAAAAGACAAAAGTGATAGTGCGGTGATATTATGAGTCCCTGTGGCATACCACATCAGACCACAAATACCACATCCAAAAACACCTATGGCCTAAAAGGAAATTACCACAATAGCTTTACACCGATCGAGAATTGAACGTCCTGAGTTTGCGTCGCAGAAATGATCGCGATACTATAAATTAGGCTAAATTTGACTTTAACTAATGCTTTATAACAATCCAATTTTCCTTCTAACTTTCCATTTTTTATTACCTACTTATACATTCCTTTATCTTTTAAAACCGTTCATTGCTACCGCACTTACTATCAACACTGTCACTTGTTACTATCAACAACAAAGTAACAAAACAATCTTAATTTTAAAATATCCAATATGCACTTACTGTGAGTCGCCTGAGCTTCTTGTTGCCGAAGTTCCTCTTGCTGTTTCTCGTATTCTTCCTCTTCGGCTAGGGTACTTGGAGAGATTTCTGTTGACACCTCTTCTTCTATCTGAAAGACACCACACACCTAAGCTAGGAATTTAGACGCTATTAAAAATATTTTTTTTGCCACAAAACACATTTATCCTGCAGGTAATTAATCAATGCATGTTTGTTTGTCTACACTAATATTATAAAGAGGAAAGATTTGATTGTTTGTTTGGTTGAATTAAATAGGCTCCGAAACTACTGGACCGATTAAAAAAATTTCTTTTACCATTAAAATCCTACATTATCCCTGATGAACATAGGCTATATTGATTACGAGTAAAAATAGGGACCCGCGTGATAATTTCTATAATATAACCTAACGTGTGAAAAAAAACCTTATATCGCGTACGCTGCGGTAATTATTGATAATAGGGAAACATGAAGAACTACAGTTTTACAGAGGACATCCTTGTCTACAGATAAGTCCGCGATACTGTACGTCTAACTGTTAGAGTAATGTCACAACAACAACCTTTTTGCGGTAACTGGTGCTTCCGAAGCGAAGCGAGGGCAATTTCCGTTCTTTGTAGACTCTTAAATGGCAGGAGATAGATCACTGATGTCATTAGCAACTTTGCTAAGAATTCTCTGAATTTTTAACATCACAAGTAAAATAAAGTTTTCACAGACCTTTCATACTAATTTTGTATTCAATCCGATAGACTTATTATCAATTAGGCCAGAAGTTCCATAAAGTCTATTTATGATAAAAGACGAGGCATTTTTTTTAACTATATCGATAACACAAAAAAAAAACTGTTATTCGCGTTGGGATTGGTATTAGTTATGTATATGGGTCATAAATAACTAATGTCTCTATTCAGATCCCATTTTCTATGAAATCTACCTCTTCGAACGGCTTCCCGGGCGGTGGGGGCGCAATTCTCTCCACAGCGGGCTCATCCAGTTCATCCACTTCCAAAAACGCCGTATCATCCACTTCGTATTCTTCATCAGGACTCAGAATTTCTACTGATGTTTCTGTCAATAAAAGTTTTACTATAAACCCATGACTAGAATTTTTCCTTCAATTTTCTTCCGTGTGTCAGAGTTGGTAACATAGTAGGAAATAATTAAAATTATAAAATCGGCAATAAAATTATTTTACTTAAAACGACGTTTAACAAAAACAAACAAAGTAAGTTTCGACAAGAAAATGCTTCAGAACCAGTTAAGGTTATTGTACATGTACATCATGTTTCCCGAAATGCCGAGGACACTATTTCCTTGCTATCCTTGTTATCTAGCACAATCGAGAATTTTGGGAAGAGAAAAACTTTGGCGACTCATCCATAGAACTACTCACGAAAAATTTACTATATAGTGATATATATACATATGTATACAAGTGAAAAAAAAATTACCGTGGTCTTCGGGACTATAAAAAGATTAACGCGTTAAAGAGTAGATTAATGTTGATACCTTCTTCCTTTTCAACACTGATGTCCGGAAGAGCAACCTCGGCAGATTCCGGTTCATCTTGATCTGATACTTCTTTTTCTATCTTTTCAATTTCCTCTTCTGCTTCTTCTTCATGATCTTCTTCATGTTCATCGTCATCCTGTCAGTAGGTAATATTAAAGATTATAAAATTTATAATGATAGAAAAAAAATTACCCGCTCATTCAAGTTACATGGTTAAATGTTATAAGAGACAAATTTTACATGTGAAACTGAAAGTGAAACAGGTTTTCCATTGGGTTTTATTTAAAGATTTTTTCCCCAATTCCTTGAAACGCATTATGACTTCTTAAATATTTAGAAGTGACTTTTTAATTATTATTTTCAGATACAGTTTGTACACTTTAATATGATTTTATAGAATTAGGAAAATGTGTGAATGTTTTTCTTGGGAAATTTATATGTACATAATAAGCTTTAAAAAGATGTTCTGATACAGTGACTAATGTAAACTTCCGCGCAAGTCGTGTGTGAACGGCCTTTGTTATCAAAAATACATATGTTCTGGTTCCAGCTAAAAGTGGGTTAAATAAGCAAGTTAAAATTACTAAAACGACACACTTCCTATGTGAGTTTAGGTGCTAATAGTGCTAACATGAATCACTAATAATGACTAGCATTGTATGATATGTTTGTATCTTCACTACAAAGGGAATAGAAGTTTAATTGTACAGACAGTTTTCCAACATTTTACCATTTTATTTAAGTTACCGCTATAAACACTTATTTATTTTTATAGCGGCCAACAAAAACCACCTATAAAATATTTGAAAAGCATATTAATCGTGCGCTGCAACTTAAAATACAGTCAAATTGGCGTGGAGTAACACTATATTAGTTTTAATGGAAAAATGTCCAAATGCTTATCAAGTTTATTTGGCGTTTTTATAAAACTTATGCCCTTAAAAGTTTTTTGAAAACGCGTAATTCGAAAATGTTTTTCATGTTATGCTGATAGTTTCAAGCCTTACTTTGCAAAATTTCTTTAATGTCCTCAAAAAGATTACAGTTAACGAATTACACTGTAACTGTTCAATCACAATGTAATGTTTTTATTTCAACCCACCATTCAGTTGTAGATACTTAAAACCCTTTTTTACTATTTTGCATCCATTATGAACTATTGTATACTTTGGTTGATTTTCTATATTCTAGTATTTATTATTATATACATGTAAAAAACGTAACAATAAAAAACTTTGACAATAAACTACGAAATAAAATACAATAATACATTTTGTTACATAATTTTTTTTTAGAAATTCCGAAAAACAGGTATATAACTAGGTTAATAAGCCAATTGCATTCCTCATAAAATAAACCTTTAAAATTTAAATATACACACAAAATTTGTTTATATGTATTTGAAAAGCCCTTCTAGTGTATCACTTAATTTGGCTAAATCATAAACCAAAAGGTGTAAATCTCACATGGCATTATAAAGTAAGCTTTTCACTGGTTAGTGGCCAATCAAATAATTAGTAAGTGAAGTAAATTGGTTGCCACACATTTACGTCACTACATTCATCTGCACCTCATCATCATCGTGTTCCTTGCTGTTTTCTTCATCATCATCGTCATTTTCAAAACTTTTTGCATTACCCTCATCATCGTAATTATTGACTATTTCATTGCTCGTATCATCATTATCACCGAGTCCGACCTCGTCATCATTTTCATCATCACCTTCAACGCCTTCTCCTTCATCATCTTGGTCTTTATCATACACGTAATCATCATCATCGTCGTTGTTATCGTCGTCTTCATCGTCGTCCTCATCGTCATCTTCATCGCCATCAGGTTCGGCATATCTATTCTGTGTGATTTTAGTGTAAATATTTGACCATAATAAAATTCATAGCCCTATCAATAAATAAATATAAAAATGCATCTATTATACATCAAATTTTCTAGAAACGAACCAAACTAAGAGTTAGCATTAAGCAAAATACAGTTTTGCTGATTGTAAAATTGAAAACTTCTCTAAGAAGCATATATTCGTCAGTTATTTCAATGGTGGTACGTAAATTCGTATAAAATAAAAGAGACAGAGGCCATGCAAAACACATAATTATGCTTTCAGATAAAAACATTGTATTATTTCAGACTGAATCACACCTCATTGCTTTTGATATTCAGATCTTCAATATCCCCATCTTCATCATTATCATCTATTTGCTCATCGTCATCTTCTTGACTTTTACCATCCTCATCATCATCATCAACCTGATTTGAAATATTTTCGTCTTCATCGTTATCATCTGCCTCCTTTGAGACATCATCGTCTTCATCGTCATTATTCAACTCTTTTGAGACATTTTCGTCTTCATCCTCATCATCTCTCTGTTTCGAGGCATTTTTGTTTTCATCTTCGTCATCTTCATCAACATCGTCAGCGTCATCTTCATCATGGTCAAACTCTTCAGCATGTTCGTCATCATCATCATCATGGTCATCGAACTCGTGACCATTGTCAGATTCAGGTTCATCCTCATTGTCTTGCTAAGTTTATTTAATATAATTTGAAATGAAATAATAAGTATTAACATAAAATTTTAAGTATTTTAGTTTGGTACAATAAATTCATAAGGTAAAACAAGATTATTGGGATATGAATGGATATGTGTAACTTTAAGTTTCAAATGTCATTTGCGGAAAATGAAATACATACTTTAATTATTTTTTATCTAATCTAGTTATATGCTGTGCAATGTCTTCTAAAACCTGGTATTATTATTCTACACAATGAAAATTTTAACTTTGTAAAATTAAAAAATATTTTCACTATTGATTTATATTAAGTACATAATGTATAAGATGGCTTATATACATTGAATAGTTTTTAATATTAGACTCTCATTAATGATAATACTCACATGATGTTTTAATTCTAGTGTATGTTCATCATGATGATCATCGTCAGGAGCATCCTCTATCCATCCATCCAATAATCCAGAATATTGTGATTCCACTGAATTTGCTTCCACTGTAATATAATGAGATAATGATATTCATAACATTGGTATCAGATATGGCTTTACATTTGTATAAAAATTTCCACAACATAAATTTATCTAAATTTTAATGGAATTTTGTCCTTTGTCCAATCTCGGGATATGGGCAAATAGTATTGTTACAAATAATGATTTCATTTTTAATTAGACAGTTGTTTTTTTAACATGTAACTTCTACTCAGTAGTAGCAAAATATTGAATTTTTTTTATTCTTACATTTTAATTGGATAAAATAATTATAAATTCTTTAGTTTGTTTAGTCCCGCTAAAATAATAATGTCCATAGGATTAAGTACAGAGGGAAACACCCTAAATCACAATAACACACTGAGAAGCTCTATGGCTAATATACATACTTGTATAAATAATTAACAATGAGTATACATTACTATAAAATCTTTACCAACTGATAAGATTGTAGTTATACATTGAACTAATCAAACAGCCCCGCAATCTAGTTGCTAGTGATCTTAAATGCCAACTAAGAGGTCCCAGGTTCAAGTAAACCAGGCAGTCTATGTGACAGTTGAATGTGTCCATGTGACATGATTTACAGGAAATCTTATTATTGGGTATGTAAGAATTTATCGTGAATAAACCATATTACTTACATTCAGTAAGGCCTCTGTTTTCCAGTATAATCAAACCAATGAGTGTAGCAAGAACAGCTAGGAGTGAAAAGAAAATTATCTTTGCACACCAGTGTCCACCAGTGCCATGGTCATGTTGCGAGTGCATCTGCACATCACCCTCGCCAAATGTTGCTGCTGTGCCTCGGTGCTCTTCCAAACTAACCTCATCTGAAAAATTGAAATAATTAAGTCATATCTGCGATATTTGTATATTTTATATGACACATTTCTAAAAACCAAGTAATGAAAATAGATTTGAGTTAACTGCACATGGAAAACTAACTACACACAAAGAACATGATTTAATTCATGATTTCAGAAATTTCTTCATGATTCAGTCAGTCCTTATAGACATAGAATACAGAATTATATATAAAGATATTTTTTTGACATGGAATACTTTAATTACCTTTCTTGCGTTTTTTATCTTTACGCTTCCTTGGTTGTACATCACCGGACATGGCTCAATTAGATCTGACGCTCCGTAGGCGGCAGAATAGATCCTCTTATTGTTTCATAACCCTGGGTAAACAATGGAATCACAATGAACCAGCAAATTATATGTATAGTAACATTAATGCGCAATTTTAATGAACATAGAATATATTGGCGCACGTTGGAATTTTAAAATAACCTACTTAACAAAGTATGAACCGCCGCTCGTTTCTTGAATTTATTTTAGAATTTTAACCTAAAAATAACCGGCTAAGACAGCTGGGAAAAGAGATAGGTATACAGACGGGAAATGTCATTTAAGCAGTTTGGCGCTGGACAGAATTACAACCGTTCATATAGATGTGGGCGACACCCACAGACCTGTTTTCTGTAGCATCACCAGATAAAAAATAAAGCTAATTATACACATCACGTTCTGCACGGCGGATTTTCATGCAAAACAGTTATATTTATGAAATTTATAATCTGTGGGATTTGTATATTTTGTACGTAGACAGATATAAATAATTTTGTGATTTTTTTAATGTCACTGTCAAGGTCAATAGATTTTAGAGTCAAAATTCCGCTTTATTTGACGTGTCCAACTGTCAAGTCCATATGTTGTTGACGTAGACAGAGAAGAAATGTTGACCGGAGATTACCGGTGTAGTAAATATATCATTTTTAAATCAGTAATTAAATTACCAATAAACTTAATAAGATAATTTATTATACGCAAACTAAGAATACTTTTCAGAAAGTATAAACTGCCATTTTCACATACCTATATAATGTCATTGCCGATGAGTGAAGTAATCGTTTTATATGATGGATATTCGAAGATGAATAATAAGGAAGAGATGAGTGCAAATTGCTCGTGTACTCTTATTATTGGCACACATAATATTATTGTTGATACTATGACTGCTTGGGATTCAGATCTGATACTAAATGGTTAAATTAAAAAAAATCTAAATATGCTTGTGAACTGATGCGACTATTGTTTCTTTAGAAATAAATACCCCTTTTAGGTTTGCAGAAACACAATCTTAACACTGATGATATCCACTATGTAATTTCTACTCATGGACATTCAGATCATATTGGAAATAATAACTTATTTCTAAAGGCAAAACATATTGTTGGATTTAGCATTTCCTTCAAGGATAAATATTTTCTTCATCCATTTGAAAAAGGTATGTATTGTATTTCTTTACATTTTATATGTATGCTTGATAAAGTAAAGTTAAATACACGGTCCTCTTAAGTTTCTTTTAGTTATTACTTTCTCCTTTTTATGTTGATAAACAATTGTCTATTATTCCACACTATTTCTGACTTATTTTTTATCTGACTGCCATACTTTTTTATGTTACTATAACAACATTACCATACCATTACCATTACTATTCCATTATAAATAATGGTTAGTGTGTGCCGTGTTTGCTTTTAAAGGTTAAACACTTAGAAATTAATATTAGATTTAAACTTGTTTGTATGTATAGTGTTGTAACTGCTGGCAGACCTAAACTAAATAAATAAACATTATTTAGAACATTTTAGGGTTGTTTAACTTTCTAAAAATTAGAAGTGCATGAAAGATTTGAATCCAGGACTCCTGTTTGAGGTACCGACATTTAAAACATTAGGCTATCACTACAAATACACTTTAAAGACTGTTAAAAAATAAGTGGCTAATCTAATGCAACCCTCTACTAGTCTCGGGGATAGTCTACAAGTCTTCTACTACAACCTTAGGGATGAGCCAGGAACAATATTTACAGTAGAATTAAGAGAACAACGTAAATAAATAGACACAACATAAAGAAGATATAAAGATTGTTGTTAATTGACATAGTATTAATTGAAGATGAAATTTTAACATTACAGAAACAAAAAAAACAAACAATGTAAAAAATTAAAGGAAAAATAATTCTTATGTTCTAGAGCGGGTCAATCTCATATACTATGTTGAACTGTTTTAAAAACTTTGGTATTTTTATTTTTTATAGGTGAAGAGTATATTATAAATGCTGATGTAAAGGTGATACCCACACCAGGGCACACATTATCAGATGTGAGCGTTATTGTGAAAACTGTGGATGGAGCTGTTGCTATTACTGGTACGTATTTACTGTTAACTAAATATTTCACAATCCATTTGCCTTCAGTCCTTTACATACTACTGAGGATGTTTCTCCTCCTAGATGTGGAGAACCAGATCATACTCTGTTCCTACTGTAATATAAATTGCTGGTAGGGTTGCTGACCAATTCATGAAGTTATTTTATGCCATTTGTATCTGGGATTGATGGCTTTTCTCAGAAGCACAAAGCTCAAGAATTTCTCGTCACTAGTGGTCACTCATGTACTATTGATGGCGCTTTCTGTTCCTTTTCTTCAAAAATGCTCAAGAATGAACTTTTGTAAAAAAAAATTTCTTATAATTGAATGAGGCACTGAGTGTATATACCAATACACCAATTATTCTCTATATATCCTTAAAGGTCCTCTGTAATTTATATATATTTTTTATATTTAGGTGATCTATTTGAAAAGTTTGAAGACATAGAAAGTCCGGATATATGGAAAGATGCAGGCAGTGAAGATCCAGAGCAACAAATTAAAAATAGATATAAGATAGCAGCGTTAGCTGACTGGATTGTGCCAGGTCATGGACGTAAATTTCAAGTTAATGATTCTATACGTCATAATCTGCATGTGCAAGAATGTGAGTTACATCCTTGAAATCAACCATATTACACACCTGGCCTCTTGGAATCCAGATAATATAAGAGTTGTTGAGAAAGTAAATATTTTGTATAGTATTACATATTAAATTCAGTAAAATTTTGTTTCTAACACGCTGGTTTAGATTCTAGGTATGCCTATGAATCAGTGTTGAAAGGAACAATTGGCTAGATAATGAATTTAAAGCTATTCATGGGGGGTTAACAGAGGGTTTAGTTTAAGGATTTTGTACTTCACAATGTAACTATTAAATTAATCTTTATATTTTAAATTGTGTCACCTGCTAGTAATTGCTGCCCTTGAGAGTTGTTGGTTAAACAAGGAAAATAATGAAAGTCTTCAATTGCTTTAAATTTTATTATCATAGTACATGTAAAAGGATTGTTTTACAAAGAATTCGGTGACAAAAGTTTAACATTATTTTCAAAATGTAACCATATTATAGTTATCTAATGAATAACACAGTTGTTTTATTATTACAAATAAGCTTATCAATTAAATATATGAATAGTGTTTCACTAAAAATCAAATAAATTCTAAGGTTTCCAAAACCTCGTGAGAAAATTAACAAAAAAAAATTTGCTACAATTTGCACAAATAATACTAAGATACAACTATAAACAATAGTAAAGAAAAATCTTAAATACACTAATTTCTCAAATGAAATCCAGATTAAGTAGAGGGACTAGAAGACAAGTCAGTAAAAATGATTCATTTTACACTTATGTAATACATATCAACGACGGTAAAGAGCAAGAGTGTACTCTTTAAGAGAAATAGAGTTATGCCCTTACTGTTTAAGTTAAAATAGTGAGGATGTTTCTCTTATAAGGTACTTCAAATAATGTCCTATCTGTTTTCCGTCGTCAACATCTTAATTTGGTTATTACAGTAAAGTACAAGAATGAATATTGTCTTAATTCATATGCTGACATCTGAAATAATGTTTACATGTGCATTATCGAACAAATATATTTACAGTGAATTGTGTCGCAAATGAGAAACAAAGAAAAGAATACAAAAGATAATTAAGAAGATTGTTGTTTATGAGAATATAGTTTATATAAAATGATTCATAGACATTGAGAGATAAATGTGTCACTTTATGTCAGCAATTAAAATTAAATGAATTTACAATGAATGTGCTAAATCTAAACAAGAAACCATGTTGTGCTATTTACAGACCTCATAAACTATTAATATTTCGTTTTTACATTAACAGTCTAGAGATCTATATTTCTACCCAAGTTTAGATATGTATGTAAAGCATGACAACTGTATTATGTATTTTAAAAATGAAGTTTTCAGTCCATGTGACATCTAAAAATACATTTTTTAAATTAATGATTTGAAATAGTAATTTAACTCAATATTTTTGGCGACAAATATCGTTAGATGAACAATTTTCCAAATTAAAGGAAAACAGAAGGATAAAAACAGAATATTTTTTTGGATTTCGCCTCTGATAATGATATTTGGGCGAAACGAATAGCCGTAAGTACTGAATTTATTTCGCCTGATTTTGATCCATAATTCGTTCATATTGTCACTTTATAAACTTTAGAGCTAATAGAATGTTTTCAGGAGTATGTGATGTTTAAAATGGATTAAGACAAATGAACAGGCTGATTCTCTGATGTTAAGTAATGACCGCCGCCCCTAGACAAACCAACACAGGCCGTTTCACCAACACGTTGTAGGCCAAATATGTTGACCCGTTTCGTAGAGCGGGGGAGTATAATAAAAAGGGAAGCAGTCCATTATTGAATCTGGTGTCTATAATGATACCAATGGAACCAGAAGCATTAACAACATATTCTTCGAAGACGGGTAAAAAATTAGGCTGACGGAGGATGATCAAAAGATGGGGAGAAAGAAGAGAATTATACAACTGTGCACTTTATATAATTAACAATTCAAGCTAAGCCAGTTCACAACTAGCGTTTACGAAAGCTCGCATGCGTATGTTACTGTCAGTTTACTAACTAATCGTATCAATACCAGGAAATAGTTTACTAAGCGCTATAAAAGCAAACGTAAAACGCGATTATATATCGCTAATATCTTAATAAATTAAAGTCTCGAATATAGTTGAAAAAAAATATAACCCTATTTTACATGACCTATCTATAGCGTAGCCAAATAACTCTGATCTTACCTAAAACAGCATGTTGCGTGTTTACGTTTTTTACGAATATATCCTTTTTTATCTTCAACCCTCTGATTCAGGCAAAGACGGATTATTTGGCAACACTTTAATAATTAACGTTTACAACCACGCAAAAACAAGCAGACTAACATGTAAACGGGCGTATATGAAACTAAAACTACGTCATAACCGCATTGAGCTTGTTTACAATGACAACCATTTCTTTACTCTCTTTGACAAGACCAGGATCAATCAAGCCATAATGCCTGTATAGGGCGGCCCATAGTGACGTTTTTTTCTCAAAATATTTAGTAAAACCGGAGAAGTCTAAAATTTTCACGAATATAAATGAAATATTATGAGAATTTATATTTGGATACCAATATTGTAGGATGAAAGGCAAAATTGTCAAGGATGTATTAAAAATATTAAAGTGGTAAAATAGTTATCCATATATATTTTTAAACTTCATCAACACAATAAAATTTGTGAAAAAATAAAAGTATGTTACTGTGGGCAGCCCTGTACTATATCCCTTGTGAACATAAAGATTTTCGCACAAGTTATACGAAAGATATAAACATGCAAAAAGAAAATATAACAGATGAGTTGCTACTACTAAAAACTTAAAATACAATTCTAGAATGAGATTTACTGGCTCCACGCCGAAGCGTTTAAGAGCGTAAAATACTAATATTAAATGTCATTTGTACCCAATTTAGATCAGTTTTGGCTTATAAACTGAGGCATGACCTCAAGCAGTCAATACTTCCACCTCACTTCCAAGATCTGTCACACCGACCTCAAAAGCAACGAAGCTTAAAACCTCAACGACGAAAGCATGTTTTTATAAAAGATTTTTTACACATCTGGCACACAATTTACAAAAATAAATTACATTGAATATAAATGATTATATATTTATTAAAAAATTATATATTACTCCCGGTAATACCTTCTACAGAGATCCGTGTGTCGACGAGTCCTGGCCACATTTGCTGCGTGCAATCATTGAAATAATTCTTCTATTAATACCATGCTACATCTATATACATCTACACCTTATATCACAGCCGTAGGTCTATAACGTTAAGAGTCTACACATTTCCGTATCCGTTCCGTAAACTAAAAGAAAGCTGCAACCAAAAGAAAAATACGCTGGGTCAGATAAATCAATTACACCGATATGAAAATCAAGAAAGCCGTAACTCTAAAAATAATTATGCTATTATTGTATTCCGTACAAAGGTGAATCCCTTATGAGTTACGCCTTTATTGTTTTCCGCCGACTATATAATCTGTATTTTTATCTTGACATAATTTCAAACGTTGTCTTGGTGTATACACGGTTTTATTCAGCTTTCACCAGCTGTTAAAAGTTGACAACTGCAATTTTAAAAAGATTATGGTTTGCTCTGTAACCACTACATAATACCTGTACAACATTTGATTATTTACCTGTTTATTGTTTAACTTGTAAACTCAAGATGAAAAAACAGAGTATATAAAAAGCTCATTAAATTTACAATGTAGTATTGAATCTATATTATTTTTATATTATTTGTTTGTGCTATTAATAGTGGCCTATGTTTGATTTGCTTGGTCACAAGTTCGATATATAGTTATAGTAGCTGATATCTATAACTGAATAGAAAAAAAAAAACGCCAAGAATTCTTGGTGCTTTTTCTAGCACGACCCTTTACTGTGTAAATTTGAAGCTATGGTGTAGTTTATTTCCGAAAAATGTTTGTAAAAACCAAGATTGTTACGGAACATAATATAGAGTACGTATAAATAAGCAATCACTATGTTATCGACACAATAATTTTTGTATAGTCTGTTTTTATTATCTGTACAAAAATAGTAAACATTTCTTTGTCAAAATACTTTAAAAGTTGATATTTTTAAAAATCTTGCGTTATGTCACATTGTAAACTTGGTAAGGCCCAACATATATTTTTTTATAACAAATCTGTGACATTGTGATCCACTGGTTTGTTTACGATATTTGTACGGATGACAAAAACGACATATAATAATATTATTGATACCAAGGTTGACAACAGTTATGACAGGAGTACTACTGGACCAGTAGGTATCTACGCTTTTATAGTCGTAGATATATACATAAAATGTATAAATAATAATAACGAAGAACTCCGAGCCTTAAAGTAAACTGTAATACAGATCTTTTTGACGAAAATTATAAAAAAACAAAATTTAAAAAATATATATAGTTGAATAAACAAAATAAATTTACAAAAACGAAATGTCCAACATACTCAGTGAAGAACAAGCTTTATTAAAAACACAAGGTTTAATTATACAGGCCTCATATAGAGAAACATAAAATTTCATATCCGTATTATTAACTGATAAGGCGTTCCCTTGTCTGGAGCCAATCCTGAGCATAGCAGCAGATCATATTTATTATGATAAATTCG
>DWJZ01001379.1:0-23803 GCA_018249125.1 Asbolis capucinus
ACATTCCTGCTCATCACAGAAAAGTTTGACCTGGGTGGGAATCGAAGCCACGACCTCCGGTGTAGTAGTCAGGTTCAATAACCTAAAGATCAACCGAACCAAATAGATTATATTAAAGCTCAACCCCGTTACAAGTAATTAAGAATCCGATTCCCGACAAGTATAAAGTTCTGCGCACATTACAACAATTCGTCGCTAACTACACGCTATCGACTGAGTTAACTATTACTATTTTTTTAGAATGTACAGCCCGTAGTAAGATATTTGTTCTTACACAAGCTACCGGCTGATTCCCGTTTTACCAAACAATTTCATAGTCATTCAAGTATAAAAGTCGTTCGATTGTAGTCTATCCGGAATTTGGAATTCGCATTTACAATAACTATGCCTTAATATAGTTTTAACTCTATATGATCCAAACACAGTTGAGATTTCGTTGATGAATAAATTGTAAGACTTACTTTTTATGAAACGGCCATCAAGTGGATAGACGAGGCACGTTACTTAAGTGGTCATCTGCACATCAGGAACAATGGACTTCACAAATAATTGTAGTTGGTCAAAAAAAGTCTCAAACCAACTCATTGATATCACGTGTGTCAAGAGGCCGATCGCCCAGTTGATACCGAGCCCTAAGTTGAATTTGGTACGGAGATCAATTGAATTTATGTACTGTGCGCGCCAGTGATGTGCACGGAGCTTAAGCTTTGATAAATCGATGTGGTCCGACTGGTTTTCGTTTACATTGCTAACGTTAAGTCAACACCAACTATGGTGTTATGATGGATTAGCGGATATACTTCTTATAAGACTCACTAATTGCTTAAAAAATATTGCAAAATACTATCCACTCTAAATTTCATTACTGTAACTGTTTTAATGACGTCACGCGTAACATTAAAATGTTGTAAGTTGTTTCTCTTCGTATTAATTTTACAATAATATTTCTATTTATAAAGTTTTGAACTAGGTTATCATAATAATATTGTTTGTGATATAAGAAACAATGTATGTACCTACATACTTTCCTACACAGCTAGGTAACCTATAGTCAGTGTTTATTATGTAAATAAAATTATGAGTAATTTTTTTTACATGAAAATTCCGAACATTAGGAATTTCCCTTTATATGATGATGAATTCGCATTGTTAATTTTAAATGTCACTTTGATTGATATATACAAAAGTTAGATTTTCTTTATAAAGACAAAGAATCTTTCTAGAATCGAAATGTATGTGTCACTGATAACTTTGTGTGACATTGAAAAACATACTAAATAGGTAGGGTAAAGAAAACATTGCCTTGGCCTCATTTTATAAGCAGCTGCTTATCCGTCAGCTGACGGGCCTTATAAAGTACGTGTCCACTCTGCCCCAATATGAATTGGTGGAGAGGTTACTTGGCAACCCAACTGAAACTTTTTATAACGAAACAACCGCCATCTGACGATAACATCCGATAACTGCACTTGCTCTACAAACGGAAGTGTTTAACATTGTGTAACTTCTCCGATCACCTACGATCGACACAAGCCGCAGTGCTATAAGGCTTATAGCGGAAATTTACTTACAATTAGCTTCAATAAAATATAATTAAAGATATCTGCGAAGAACATGTATGTTATCGGCCTATAAAACAAACCTTAATGTAAATATTCCACACGCCTTCTTATCAGCCGGTCACCCTCTATATCGGACACAACAATGCTTTATATCGATATCGCAAAAAAAATACAGGGTATTTTACTATTATTCGCTTTGATTTCTGTGTCGTTATCATACATTGCTGGTTTTACTGCGTGTTGCTGGCAGGTGGTTAGGAAGTGTGAAATGTATAGCGTCCAATACTAATCATTTATTTTATATTGTCCCGTAGGAGAGCGGGCAGCGAGAGGTAATCACTACCGCTGATCCTTGCACAAATATACATTTAGTCTTTTGACATAATTTGGTATCATGAGCAGGCTATACCATGACAGATAAAAAAAAAATAGTATATGGCCACTTAAAAATTTTCAAAAAATGTTGTACACAGGTGAAATTGATTAAGAATTCTATTTACATCAAACGTTTCAGAAATAATTGCATAAATATAACGTTTTTTTGATAGGAAATATCATGGTAGCATATTTTATATGATGGTCATTTGTTCCAAAAAATACAACAAATAAATGTATTTTATACTTTTTCAAAATTTATCATTAGTCTTATTGATCAGTTCAGTAATAATAATCATGTTTATACAATATATATATAAACATGTTTACAAAACAAATTGTGTCAACGGGCTAAATGAGATCAAGCATGATTGTCATACTATATTGGTCATGTATGTTGGTTACAGAAATATTATTGATATTCAATGTAAGATTGTCATATTCATATTAATATTACATCATTTTGCTACCTAATTAATTTACAAATAATATTAATTACATTAATGATATAACAATATTAATATTTGTATGTTATGACAATCTCATACAAAATGGGTAAAATTAATTGTCAAGCTATTTAAAGCCTTTTATAAAACATTAATACTCCTATGTGACACCCCCAAGTAGTAGTTCTTGTAATTAGGAACTCGAAAATGAGACTCCATTGTAGATTATGGTATCTATATTATAATAAACATGTAATGAGTTTAAAACGTGCTCATACAAATATCTCTAAGGTTGTTCGTATATTAGCGGCTCTATATACTCTTAACGCTACTGCGAAAATATTGATATTGTGAAAATTATATATTATCATATTACAAGAATTAGTATATCTTAGCTGTAAGACAAATTTAAAATCAAAAGTTGCTAAATTTTGATTAATTATGTATGTGATTTATTTCATATTCGATTCCTGGATATATGTAGGTCCATCTCTGTAAAACTTCTCTCCGAATATGAAAAGAATAAGATTGAAACAAAAGCTGAACGCATTTTTGTTTTATGGGAATATACAAAGCAGAAGCTGTAGAATCTGTGAAGATGTTTTTATGAGCACAAAGGTGGTTAATAATTCATAATAATTAATGAAATACAGGTTCTCATTAACACAGTAATTCAACATCTCGTATTTCGCGTACTTAATACCAATCAATAAAAACTGCATTGGTTGTAATTGAAAACAAAATTGACTTCTTCATGAAACTGCTTGATAGATGGTTTAAATCGTATCGTACAGATAATATAAGATGTTGGATTGCGGAACAGGTTAAGGACGCCAATATAGTACTTTAAAACGACGTAAAAATTACACACATATATACATACACACACACACACACACGACACATAATATGTCGCACGGTACTAACTCAACTCTAAACGAGTTTCAGTTTAATACATGGTTGTAAGTTGCACTAATTGAGTATCGTAACTAATTCACCGTTGGGGAAGCGTTTACGGGATTTGTTTATTTTGTAAGTGTACTGATGTTTTTATTTTCGCATTTTATTTTATTTTTTTCAATTTTAAGTGACACTTTCTACTGAAAAATATGACTCTTTTGTTTTATTGGAAATAGTTTAATAACAGACTTTATACAACAATTTTAGAATACAGATAATGTTATATACTAAATAAAAAATTGGCAACATTTTTTCATATTTTTTTAAAATCATCAAAAAAACCAAGTATTACTTTTAAGGTGAACAATATTATATTTATATTTTTTATATCTTATTCTTTAGAGTGACCTACAAAAGATAATTTTAAAGATCACCTTATAGTTAATAATTTTACCAGGTGTCTCAGGTAATAGTATTTTAATACACACACAAGATGCATTGAGTTTAGCCAAATCATTGTAAGAAGTGTCACTTTTATGTCGAAAATGTACGCCCAGTCGTTGTTTTGTGTCCCCTATAAATAATACCCAAAAGTCCGCCTCTGTATTTGTGTAAAACGCAACGTATAATCGTGCAAGAATGACGTATCTTTGTATTTTATATTGTATTTAGAAAGTATTTAATGCATTAAATATATGCCTGTAACTGTTGATGATTGTGTATATATCGAAATTACGTTGGTTCGGCTTTGCAATGCATTTGCGTAACACTTGTTTTGTTTGTTCAATGTATAATTTTATTTTGTCCTTTTCTAGATTGTTCCAAATTTAGTGAGAATATTGAAGAATCTTATTCTGGCTGGATATTCACCTGAACATGACGTCAGCGGAGTGTCAGATCCATTCTTACAGGTATTTTTTTATATCGTCTTTTGATTTACTTGTATGTACGTTAATAATATTAATATTAGACTCTTTACTTACTCTTTACCCCATCTGTTAGTCTTCCTTCCCTTTTATAGTTTGTCGTTCGTTCTGAAGATCCAATCTATTTAGGGAGCCTGAGGTTTACTTTTTTATTATTGACTTCTACTGTTTCAACTATGTATTGCTTCTCTTCTTTTTTAATGTTCCCCATTGTCGGGTCTATAACTTTCTCTCTGGTTTGCATGACATCAGTAATACAAAGTGTGCCTTGTAGACAAAGTTTACATACATATGTGTCTTACAACATTGTCGCTTTATTTCAGGTAAAAATCCTCCGCCTGCTCCGGATTCTAGGCAAAAACGACGCTGAAGCATCAGAAGCAATGAACGACATCCTAGCCCAAGTGGCAACCAACACAGAGACTAGCAAGAATGTTGGCAACACTATTTTATACGAGACAGTACTGTCTATCATGGACATCAAGTCTGAAAGCAGTCTTCGAGTTCTGGCCATCAATATACTGGGTCGGTTTCTACTGAACAATGATAAGAACATCAGATACGTGGCGCTCAATACGCTGCTCAGAACGGTGCATGTTGATACTTCGGCGGTGCAGAGACATCGGACTACTATATTGGAATGTTTGAAGGTAAATTTTAAATTTTAATTTCTCGTGGGAATTCGTTATGGACTGGCAAGTTTACTGCACAAAGTACAAAATTACTAACTCGGGGAAAAATCGCTGGGTACCCGCAGTGAAATTACATTGCATGAATTGAGACTAACACAATGCGGGCTCGCCATCGTTTACGCTTGAATTTCGTTAGAGAGAGAGAGAGAGAGAGAGAGCACCTTTTTGTTACCAATTAAATGTAACGCTTTATTATAAGCAGATTCTTTGCTGGTCGTACGTACACGACGTTTATTGAACGTACACGCTCGCATACCATTCCATTTTGCGCGTGCGCCTTGATTCACGACCTACTCTCAGAGAAAAAAACTACTGTTTGCCACAAAAATCATAGTTTATTTAAATTATTATAGTATAGCACATATTATCTTGACTTAATCACTAGAGAAATTATGATTCCTTAAATTTTTTATGACTTCGCGACGGCGTCCAAGTTCTTACTCATAATATATGGGTATAAAATAATGAATTACAAAATATTGATTACAAACTAATGAAGCGAAACTGATTTATGTTTAATTAGAATCAGATTAAGTTACATAACAACTCGTTTGTAGAACGTTCATGCTCTTTCGTTACGCATTGGACCCGCGGTCAAATGTGGTATACAGGGCTATTATCGTAATTTTTTGGATCACAGAGTTCTAAGATTCTCTATGTTCCAGAAGTTATTCAATAAAAGTGCGTCGTCCAATAGTGGTAATGCGTTCAAGTTACAACCAGTCCAATCATAAAGATTTTCCGAAATTTCACATACAATCAACAAAAATAGGCGTGTCGGGTTACAAAATAATTTGATGAGGTCCGGATTACTGCAGATATACTTAATATACGATATAAATAAACCTTTAATTTTTTTCCCCAGGACCCAGACGTATCGATCCGCCGGCGCGCAATGGAGCTGTCATTCGCGCTGATAAACGGCCAGAACATCCGCGCCATGATGAAGGAGCTTCTGACTTTCCTGGAGAGGTCTGACGCGGAGTTCAAGGCACACTGCTCCAGCGCGATGGTCCTCGCTGCTGAGCGGTACGCGCCGTCTGGCAAGTGGCATCTTGACACGCTATTTCGTGTGTTTCTTAAGGTGAGAATACGAGAATTTTCTGTGCTAATATTACACATGAAAGCGTTTTTAAATTTTAGGTATATTTTTTCGAAAGCGAAGCTTGAATAGTTAATATTAATTAGTTCAATTGACTTACACCCATTGATGGCCCGTTATTGAGCACGGTCTTCTCATTCTCAGGGGGCCTAGAGCATACTCTACCACGCTGCTCTAACGTGGATTAGCGGCCAAATCAAGTGTCGGAAGTTTCTATGCAGCCCGAAGGCCTCAAGCGATATGTTGTCTAACATTCGCAACCGGGACTGACGGCTTTACATGCCATGAGTGGGGTGCCCATTCGCTTATCGACTGCGCTTGCTGCTGCGTTACTTGTTCGATCGCTTACAATCGAAACAAGCGGCCGGGCTATGAATGCTTTCGTTTATAAAATGATTTAGTTTAAGTAATAATTATAAATACAAACTCAAAATTATTAATTTAAATTTTTGTGTGTGTATGTTCGTGTACAGGCGGGCAACTACCTTCGAGACGACACGGTGTCGGGCACGCTGCAGATCGTGTCCGCGGCGCCGGGCGAGCGGCAGGCGTACGCGGCGATGCGGCTCTGGAGCGCGCTCGAGCGGGCCGCGCACGCAATGGACGCGTCCGAGAAGCAGCCGCTCGTGCAGGTATATTGTTCACTATGAATGAACGAGTGAATTAATCATGAAAGAAGAATGAATGAAAGAAAATTGAATTAATGAAAAATTTGTAAAATATGAAACAATAAGTAAATGAATGAAAGCGTGAGACAATGAAGAGTGAATGAATGAACGAAAAGGGTGAATACATAAAAAAATCAATGATTGGATGAAAATAAATGGCAGTTTCTTCTCAATATATGTATAGTACCTTTCTGATACGATGTTAGATTTAAGAAATTGTTGACGTTCATTAGTGTATTTATTTTATTAATACCTACGTGAATAAATGGATTTTAACTTTGACTAATTAATGATTGGAAGAATTAATCAATGAAATAATAAGCCAGGCTATATACACTTCCAATGAAAGAATTGCTAATACTATTAGACACTCTGCGCAAAGATTACTCTCCTTAGAATCTTTAGTAAATCATTTTTAATAGTAAGAATCGCGTATTTCAGGTAGCGGCATGGACCATCGGGGAGTACGGGGACATGTTGGTGTCTGAAGCCAGTAACGCGATATCTATGGTTGATGAAGATGGCGTTGGTGAGTAATGTATTGGATCAAGTTACAACTGTTCCGTCGTGGTACATTATATAATTTATGACTACTATGAAAAGTCCGTCATGAGAAGGTATTGTGCATAGTGGTCTAATACGCAATGCAATTTATGAAAAATTTAAGACTTTCCTCCTGATTACGTGGGAAAGCGTTAAGAACTGTAAAACTTTCCTATACTTCTCAATCTCAACGTGTGATGCGAAGTACTTGGATGTCGTTAAAATTCCCCTCTTAGTTAAAGTAAAATTGTGTTATTAACAAAAAATTGCTTCTTTCCCTAACGCTTTGTTCGAAACACACTGTCTTGTGGCTGTATGTATTATTGTGCAATGTTGATGGTTAATACATCATCAGACGACTTCGTCCGTCCGTCGGAGGAGGAGGTGATCGACACGTACCAGAAGTTGCTGTGGTCGACGCAGCTGTCCATCACCACCAAGGAGTACCTGCTGCTGTCGCTCGCCAAGCTCTCCACCAGGTTCACCACCACGCCATCACAGGAGTGAGTACCACTTTTTTATTGCCCACTATGCGTGAACTTGAACTATACCTCGGCCACGAATCGAAAAGTATCTTTATATACAACTGATATTAGGGTCATCATTATTCTGACATTGTAAAAAATGCAACCTTACGTGTTTTTGACTTTACTCCCCAGATTAATATTATTTGCATTAGACAATGTTAACAAAAAATATTTTCTACTATCACAAGTTAACATATAGGCACCCCTAATAAAACTTAGACATCCCCTAATGTTTGTTTTGTATTTTTCCAGGAAAATCCGAGTAATAATCGATACATTCGGCTCTCACATCCACATCGAGCTTCAACAGCGCGGCGTGGAACTGGGACAATTGTACAGGTATCATTGTCATAGGCAATTTTCACATTATATAAAGGAATCAAGATTGTGTACAGATAGAGAAAGTTTCCTATAAAACTATTTACTATAAACAAAAAAAAAGCTATTGAACGCGACTTCCTCCGCGTGAAACAATTTTCGTCCTCACATTATAAAGAGGAAAGATGACACTAATATTATAAATAGGAAAGATTTGATTGTATGTTTGTTTGACTTGAATAGGCTCTGAAACTGCTGGACCAATTTAAAAAATCTATTACCATTAGCATCCTACGTTATCCCTGATGAACATAGGCTATATTTAATGCGAGAAAAAATAGGGATCCGCGTGAAAATTTCGACAATGTAACCCAACGTGTGAAAAAAGTACCAAAAAGATCCTTATATCGCGTACGCTGCGGTAATGATTGACAATAGAGCAAATTCACGTACTACAGTTTTATAGAGTTTATCAATATCTACAAATCCGTGATAGTGTATATCTAACTGTTACAGTTTACTGGAAACTGGTTCTTCCGAAGCGAAGCGAGGGCAGTTTCTAGTATAAAATATATTTCTCGTTTGAAAATAATCACGTGTATGTGTTAGGAAACACGCGCACCTCCGACCGGCGTTGCTGGAGCGCATGCCCGCCATGGAACCCGCGGGTGGAGCGGAACGCGAAGATAGTGAACCGGAACCCGAACTGGCGCCACCGCCCGCTGCGCAACCCGAGCAGGTACTTACCATTATACGAAACTACAGTAGTCAGGCGTGAATGTTAGTAGAGTAATGATAAGTCATATATATGATATATTTGCAGTAACCGATGCACATAGTTGATGTAACAATCAACTCATTTTGGGTACCCAAACTTTGTCTAGAAAATTCTGAACAAAGTTGCTAAAGACATCAATTCTCTATCTCCTGCCATTTCAGATTCCATAAGAGGAAAGTAACAAAACATAGATTTTTACATATATTTTACATACAAATACATACTTTAAATTGATAAAAGACGTTTATCATGTACCTTTAGGGTATGTAAAAAATAAAGTGGCCTGTCTTTTTTGTCGACTATTTTCAAAAATTGTTTGAGTAAGTCGTAAAGAAATCCTTATATAACCTATGGGTATACGCAAGCTGTTGTTCTATAATAAAGCAGCAACTATTTTACAATGATTGATGATTAAATATTACTTGAACAATTATATTAATTATTTCAGGATGCGTTATTAGACTTGATCATTGGATCGGAACCGCTGTCGAACGGCGACGTAGAACACGCCCCGCCTACCACCAACAATAATAACACGACTAATGTAAGTGTTTTTTGGTTGAATCGTTTTATTCCTCAAAGGTCAAAATACTTATGACACGATACTTTTTTCCACGGGAAAAAATGGAACGTTGCAAAAAGGGGGCCTAACATTCCTTCCCAACTACTGGACTCCTTCGCAAGCAGGGTCAACACTAAGTATAGTTCAGCCACAATCTGAAAACAGTAATCCCATTGTGGTCGAACTATGGGCTACATGATTGTGAAGCAACCTACGAATATTATAAATTCGAATGTTTTGTGAGGATGAATGAATATTTGTACTTCTTTACGCAAAAACAACTGCATCAATCTAGCTGAAATTTGGCACAAAAATATATTATAACCTTGAATAACGTTTAATAATAAATAATAATAGTATATAATGAATAACCTTTTAACGATTATACCACGCAGGTGGAACCGAGTATTTAATGAATATTTAACAATGTCGATCGTCAGGATATCCTGGACCTCCTGAGCGGGCTGGAGCTGAGCGCGCCGAGTGCCCCCACCATTCCCGGCGTGCCCCCGGTCAACAATAACCCCGCGCTCCTCCTCGACGGACTGTTTGCGCCCGCGCAGCAACCACACCAACAGTTCCCCGGTACCTTTCATATTATATTTTATTGGAAATCAGATTATGTGGGCATTAAATGAAAAACGCAGAGTTAAGGATTCGTCTTGTATTATTATACTTTTATAATCCTTGGGAAGTAATACGATTACCTTGATATATTAATTCGAACAAGAGAAGTATGACTGACTTGAGTTGCTATTTATAGACACGTTTGAACAGGTGTCAAGAAACAAGTACAAAACATATTCGTAGGTGGCGCAACCGATATGTTGCCTCAATACAATTACAGATTATTTTTTGTATACTAAAATAAAATATTCCAACATATTTTATCAGGCGTTCTTAAGTCGGCTGCTTGCGTCGATCTTATGTAATGTGAGTTAGGAGGATGAGCTACCGCTAGTAGCAAAATAATCTTGAGCGTTTTTGTGCTTTAGAGGGCAAGTAAAGCCTCTGATTTTGATTGTTATCGTTAGACAGCAAATGTTAAACCATGTCTGAAGCCCCTGGGTGACGTAAAAAGTCCCTGAATCGGGTTGCCTATTAACTCTTCCACCAATGCACATTGGAGCACCGTAGTATACTCTACACCGTGCCCAATAGACAATTAAAACGTTGAAACACAGCAAATAAAAACATTTTTTTATGACAGAGACAGTAGTCCCAGCGCTGGAGCGCAATGGTCTGCGAGTGGAGCTTCGCGCGCGGCGTGGTGGGGATGGCGTAGAGGAGCCACACACGGCCACTCTCACCATGCGCGCCGCTTCCCTCTCCCCCTCGCCCCTCACCGACTTCCTCTTCCAGGCCGCCGTGCCCAGGGTGACTGGAATTTTCATCTTTCACAACCTCTCATTTCTGTTAAAGTTTGCATATAACCTGTTAAATAAAATTATTTGAAATAAGATATCTAACAAATTTTAACATTTGTAAATAAATCAATGAGTAGTGTCGTTTTCATAAGATTTTCTATTAACGAATGAATATAAGCTGTAATTTCACTAGCTTTCAGTCAGTTTCACAGTCTACTAATATATGTTAAAGTTTGGTGTGGATAAATGGATGTATGTTTGTTCCTCTTTGATGCTATAATTACTGGTACGAATCTGAATATAATTTAGATTGTAGCCTGAAATAATACATGGGCTACTTTTCTTCAACTTAACACGCAGGCAAAGCCTCTGGTGGATCCTAGTTTATAATATAAATAAGGATTCGCTTCATTACAAAATTTTTACGGTAATTTAATAAGAAATTAAATTCAAATAACAATATATATTTTCAGACACTACGCCTCGACATGATGTCACCATCGGGCACGGTTCTGTCGCCGCAGGGAGAGATCACACAAGTACTGAAAATAACAAACCCATCAAAGGTATATCTTTGTCAATATTATTACTTTACCGTTTCGTTAATAACGTTAGCTGCGCTCGGAAGTTAAAAAAAAATTAAGACTTAAACAAACCGTTGCTTACATTTATTCCGTATCGAAGTTGTACCAAGAATAATCTCCTCTATCATAGTCAACAAAGTACGTGTAATCAGTCAGCAATTACATTAGGGTTACACAAAGTAATTCGTTACGGTTTTCACTGATGAGTTAAACCGTTTTTTGTCGGTTTGTTTGTTTATTTGTTCTCGCTAATCTCAGATACGACTAATCCGTTTGAAATGCTGTCACTGATGGTATATACAGATAAAAAAATTACATTTGTTTTATCAAAGACAGTTCGTAAATTAAAACAATATGATTTTAAAGAATCCTGTTTACAGATCTTTAATATACTAAATCAAAGCTGTCTCTCATTGTTAATTTTTGATGATTTTATAATATAAATATTTAACCAGTTTTACTTATAAACCTCTCCAACTTCACAGACCCCTCTGAGACTACGGATAAGAGTATCCTACAACATGGACGGCAACCCTGTTCTCGAGCAGGCAGAAGTGAACAACTTTCCTCCGGACCTGTTCAACTGACGAGGCGCCTTGGCCCCAACAGTGGTCCCGCTGGCTGCCTCCTGAGTCCTCGCTTAGATTGTATGAGGCAAGTTCCACACTCCTCAACACCCTTGCTTTAGTGCCCCAAGGGACACAAAGAATTAGTGAGTTTGCTGGTTTAAGTTTTTGCAAGAACAGTCGAGTCAAGCTGCAATATATATGTATAAAATGTATGCTGAACCTAATAGTTTATTTCATATATTTTCTGTAAAATGAATGTCCATATTTAATACTGCCTTAGTTATTCTACTATAAAAATGTATGACCAAATGCATGACACTTTCTGACAATTCTAAAGGACTTTGTTGCCACAGAGATAGCAATAGCATTGGGTGTACGTAAACGTGTTATTTTGAAACTGTAACAGGTGCCCGCGATAATGTTTTATAATCGTGAGAACCGATAGGCTATGGCCGCAATGGAATAAAACTGTAATCTTTGGTAGTTGTTTCCAGCAATATGTTTGTGATATTAACCTTTCATTATTCGTGAAGTAAAATAATCGTGCGTACCTGTTAGATTGAAAAATGTTTAGTATCCACTGTGACACAATTTAAAATTTTGGATACATTTAGCTGGATAATACTACCAAAATGTACTAATGTTCAGGCTTTTTTAATTGTGGCTGCAGGCTACGGGAACACAATTATACACTATCGGGAAATACAATAAATTAATTAGAGTACAATATTCTAAAATGACTACCAATATACACAGCCTTATTTTCAGGCTTTGAGCTGAGGGAAAGATTGTTAGTTATAATACGTAAACTTTATTTAAACTTGACGCCATAGCCTACCAGACGCCTCATGTACTTCTGCTACCTGAAAATATAGTCAAAGCGCAGAGGTAAGAGTTGTGGACACTCAAAATTATGCACCGTGATTGTTCAATTCAGATCACAATGAATATAGATCGAGTTACAACGCGCGGTGCGATTCATATAAGGTCGATAGGTCCAATATTTTGCTAGAAACAGTTCAAAATGCAGCATCTAGTGGCTATGTAGTCGAAACTCTCATCTTTCCAATTGAATAGCGTCAAAGATACATTTTAAAATCATATTTGTATTTAACTGGAGGCAGCTTTATTTTTATTTGCATATAAGATCTCCCATGTGACTTATTGTATCAAAATAGTAACATATCCAATCATTATTTTAGTACCGTCATCCTGAGAAAATAAAGCATAAAAATCAATAATAAATTACTGCCAATGAGTCACTGGTGATCTTTTTTGAAGAAAATTAGTATCTTTGAACCGTCAATTTTTATAATAATAATTTTAAGGCGAGTGAAACTATGTTGAATCTTTGTGATACTTAGTGTGTGTGTTAAATCTTTCCTATACAGCACTCAGACGATGTACATAGTTCTAATTGTAACGGGTACTCACAATTTCTGTTGTTTACTACCTTGTTTTTATTTATAGTTTCATGGTGATCGTGGTTGGGTTGCAATATCGAAACACAAAATCTTGAGTACCTGTTACTTTAAATTGAAAATGTACGTATGTATATTCAGAATTCATATTATGTTGATTGATTATTGTTCTTGGAGTTATTTGCAGGTAGATGTTTTTCCCTGTTTGGTCTGCTGGGGGTTTTGTGGAGGGTAGGGTTTAGTAAATATGTTTTAGAAATTGGTTTAACATTCCACTTTTAGATAACTTTACTAAAAGACTTTAACCAATACAGAGTCTGAGAATGTTATCGTCCACGCGTGGGACCTAGGCCATTCGTCGCACCTATGGTTGTCGGAAAATATGGCCTTATTATACAATCGAATCTAAAATACGTAGTCATCTATACTAATTTAGTTGGAACTAAAAATATAATGTCTGCATATTTGTATTTTTTGAATAGTTTTTATTAGTAAGCCTAAGCATTGAATTGCTATAATCGATATTTTCAACTATATAAGACTATGTAATATAGTGTTTTTCAGCTTTTGCCTATGAGTGTCCTGAAAAAACTCTAGTACATTCTGAAGTACAGATGTATAGTACTTCCCCATTATTTCGAAGCATTCTGCAATTGTGTTTCGATAAATAGTATCGTTCTGTATAAGTGTACCAGAGGCACGGCCTAGGTCCCCCGGAGGGCACACTTAAATATTACTGTCGTGTCTTGTGATGTACATAATGAGATTGTGAAATTGTAACATACGATGTATAGTAAGATCAGAGATGGAAAATTATGTGGAAAATGTACTTAATAATGTATGAATAAAATTATCACTATAATAATAATTATTATTTACGTGTTATGTTTTAGTAGATTACGGTTGGATTATTGAAATGTCATTAAAATTAGTCTCTGGTCACGATAGTATTGATTTTATTTATTTTATGCGTAGTCTATAGCCAAATTGTATTTTATAGAAACGCTAATAATATTCCCGATGCATTTTATTTCAGCGAATTTTATTTTAATTGAATCACCATTCTTCGATGGATTTTTCCTGTTTCTTTATAGGCTATCATGTTTTATTGAGACATTGTAAATAACAATATGTACATGCATCTTTTTAAATAGTAGATATAATGTTTTATTCTCCCGTCATCATTAATTTTGAGATGTTTTAACACTTATTCACTTCATTATATTATTTACATCCTATTTATGTTTAGTCACTAGCCAGCACATATATAGAAATTTAGAATTATTGTATTATAATTATTATATATGATGAAAACTCGTCGCATATTCCCTCGTGTGGAATTTACCAGGGACACAGACAACACCTGCGTACGATATACATACAGACAGTTGTGCCGATGTGGTTTGAGGTCCATATGTATGACGATTCTACATTTTAATTAATTTCATAGATAAAAATATTTTATATTAACAATAAAAGGCAATACCTTATTTGGAACTTTCTTTTTAATATTATTATAATGTAAAATAGTCGTAAAATATTTTCTTTTGACTTCAAATGTTAGATCTTTTGCTTCAGCTGAGACGGAAAAATCCCTACCCCACCCTTTGCATATTATAATAGATAAAAAAGATTGTATGTCTATATGTGGACCTTTAAAACCCTTGGATGCATCAGCCGGGAAGTTCGGTGGAAGCCGGGACTCCTGTTTCATTATATAAAGAGAGCTTGGCAAAAGAATATATCGCAACTTGGTGCTTGTTTTATAATAGTGTCTGATTGAATAGAAGGCCCTCCACAACGTGAGATGTTATGATTTTATGTATTACTAAAGCTATGTGAAAGATGTACATAATGATAATGATTTTATGTAAATTGGTTAATAAATATTTGAAAATGTTTATATAATCAACTCGTGTGTATTATTTATTTTATTAAAATCAATTATTCTGGAATATTCGAGGGGTTGGAAGTAATGAAAACGAAGTTGTTATTTTTTCATATTCCTTCCTTTTTATTACTGTATTGTCTATTTTACATTGATTATAAAATTATGACTTACAAGAATATTCCTAGTATCAATTATCAGTGCCAAGAAACATCATATTTTTTCAGTCTCTAGTAACAATAATCCTGCTGGCGGTCAAAATAGAAATCCAGGTACAGTTTGGGTTATAAATATCTTACACCCATAATGATATAAGAATGAAATAAAAACTATGCAAAAAAAATCTGAACATATTGCCTTGGCAAGTCTAAACTAGAAAAATTATTAAATTTTACCATAACTTCAGGAAATGATTTTAAACTCAAGCTATAATACAAATAACGGAACAGAAATATTCTTTGAAGATTGTATTTAAAAGTGGTACTGATAATAGGACATTACATATAAACAAAAAACTTATCACTCTATCATTGGCGTAGCGGCAGGCTTCCCACTCACGCTGTTGAATAAACGGTCTTTTATCATCTGTGCCATGAGACCGTGGATCACTTCAATTGTTGTCTTACAGGCATCCTTGGTTGCTTTACCCAGCTTGTCTTCTGTTCTCTTCTCGTGAGCGTCTGTGCCTGGGACTATGAAGACACCTCGACCTGAAGTGATCATAGGGGCATTTACTTTTCAGATTTTATATAAACACAATAAACAAACAACATCTCACATATTTTTAAATTGTAAGTATCCATAGCCCGGCGGCTCGTTTCGATTCTAAACGATCGAAAAAGTTAAGCAATAGCGCGCGCGCGGTCGGTAAGATGGGAGACTGATAGTGGCAAAACTTCTTCGTGCTTCAGGCAGCATAAAAATTTCCACCTGTCTTCACTGGAGCAGCATAGTAAAATATGCTCTAAAACCTTTTCAGTTGAGAGACCCATGCTCATTAATGGGCCATCAAAGGTTGAAGCCAAAACTAATATGGATTATTGATCTACAATGGATTAAAAGGCGATAAAATTATAATAACTTGTTTGATATCTAAATAAGAACCTAATAAAATGCTTGTACTAACATTAAAATCATGAGCACTCACCCAAACAGAACTCGCTCTGCTCCAACTTATCTGAGAGATCAAAAATCTGTCCAGTTGTATAGTCTGCATTAGTAATTAAGCTGGAGCTACTGAGAGTGTTCACCCAATACTGGTTCCACAGAGAATCTAGCAGTCTTCTGTCGAGGGATGACTTGAAGTACGACACTTCTAAAGAGTAATACTGCTTGCAGTGAACACCAAAGTCTTCGATCTTATTCAAAGGAATAGTTTGATATTCTGATGGCTCTTCATTGGCCGGTTTGTATCCCTAAAGGTAATTTGTTTAAAATTAAAATCAACAAATCTAATTAATGATATTTTTGTCTGAATAGCTGTTTAGGCAGTCTAATAGCAAGCAGAAATGCCTCATAGATAAGAGGTCACCAAAGAATTAGACAGTCTTTCTGGGGTCGGACTCCAGCCTCTGACAAATTTATTGTGAAGGGGAAAATAAGTAATATTATTTTTAAAAAGTATTTTTGCTACCCATAATGACACCCTACTCTGTATGAAAGAAAAGCTTGTATTCTACTACTATCAATATGGTGCAAAATTATATGAATACTGCACTTTACCTTAGGGTATGTGCGGAAAGCTCCAAGACAAACTTTGCCTGCTGAGATAGTTCTGACGGGATCAATGACAATTGCAACAAAAGGTTCCTGGAAGTTTTGGTTTAGCATCTGTGTTGATACATCAATACCAGACAACCAACAGCCATATCCAGGATGGCTGTGATACCATCCAATTGCATTTTCATGGCGGCCCACCTGAAAGAATTTTAAGATACAGTATGCATATGAATTTAAAATAATTGTTGATAGAAACAAAAAGATTTCATGTAGTGATGCCATCTTGAGGCTACAAAAGTTACATTACTCCAAGAATGTAAAAATAAGGATGATAGTTGAAAATATCATCACCATTTTTTTTCATGTTATAAACAGGCAAACACGCAGATGGGTCACCTGATGGTAGGTATTGATAATGTTTCTACTTGTTTTGTCATGCTAAATAAATTATATCCATGGCAGTATTATGTTCTGAAATATCTTTTAAAAAATATTGTGTTTATTATAATTGATTGCACTGGGGCCCAGAGGCCAACTTACGAGGAGTATCTGTATAATAAAGGGTATCTTGCAATTTCATACAATTTTTATGTGACTACACACTTACCAACTTAGCATTTTCTATGTAAGCAGTCATGTATTCATAAGCCTGAGCCTGAGCGTTCACACGAGTTTCTGTGCCCTCAACTGGTAGAGCAAAGGAATCCATCACAATCATTGTGTTTGCATCTACTTTACCTATATAAACAAAATTCTTCACTCAATAACAACCTCAAAGACTATAATAAAATGAGGGACAACATCTTGTGGCAATTTTGCACATAATGAACTTTGGAAATCTCTAACTTTGTAAATAAAAAAATAGTAAGATATTACCTAAAAGCAGCCCCATAACTTCCAAAGTACCTCCAGATCTTGCATGCATGACCATCTTCAACAGGGCCAATGCAGATATCTTAATATCTTTAAAGAAATGTGGGCTAAAATAAAGATTCCATATTAAGTAATATTACTGAGTTTATATTAAAATCATAAAGCATCAAGAGATGACAGAAAAGCACAAAATATTGTTATGTGCAAAGGAGCTCTTTTGGCACATTCATATGTTAACTAATTTGGTTTTATTGGTCTGCTTAAGGATTTTAGTAGAACAGTATTAAATATTTCCTTTGTCAGACGTATTAAACTTAACCGGTTATTTTTTTTGGCTTCAAGATATTAGGGCCTGTAAAAAATGTGTTATAAAATTAAATGTTAAATAGTCCAGAACTCACTCTTTCTCCCAGGGCTTCGCCGCTAGTATATCCTGTTGTTGTTTTTTATCATATCGATATATGTCGTCTACACTAGCCACTGTTTCCATATTATTTGCCATCACCCAGGTTTTTTGAGCGATAGTGGATTGTGAATCTGCACTCGTTGATGCCATTTTCAATTTCAAGCGGTTAGGGTTATCTTAAACCAAAAAATTATAAATACCACAATGAAACAAGTCAACAACGACAAGAAAATTGAATATTGAATCAATCCAATCTATCCCTTCACGTACTGAGCTATTTTCAATGACAAAGAACATTGACAATGACAAGTAAAATCACAGGTAAAGTATGATTCTTTCAATTTAGTCTACTATTTATTCTTCAGTCTACTGGCTGTGGAACCTGAAGGGTCAGCACACGCAAGGACACTTGTAGCAACAAGGTGACATCCCAGAAGCCTAAATAATGCTGATATACTTTTCTACTTCTAACGACTTTGAAACAAATTAGCATCAATAACAATTTAACGTGAATCGAACAGTCGCCAGACTTTTCATCTCTGATAATTAATTAAACAAAAATAAGAAATAGAAATATAACTTATACATTCGTTTAGATTATGAACAAAAATAATATGCATCTCTAAAGCGCATCAAAACTCGTGGCTCACGCAAATCTTTAAACAGTGGAGTTAGCTGTAAGATGTTAAAACGAGACTGGAATTAGTAGAACCTCAGCTTTATCGTGATGCCGCATGGAGTCTAGAAATTTTGCTGTAATAGAGCTGCCTAGAGTAACAACCTCAATATTTACGCTGGCAGACTACTCGTTGTGTTTCAGCTGAGGGCTTGAGTACTAGTTCTACTCTTCTTCCTTTTCCCCATATCTAGGTCAGCATGCTTCCCATTCTTTTTCTGTCACCCTTTCTGAAGTGATAGGTGTATATGAGGTCATTATAGGCCCTGGTTGCTTTACCAATGTACCTACATCTGCCCCGTACGTGTGAGTCTATTAATTCCTCTCTGGCCGGCAATGCGTTAGTACACCCCAAGTAGATGATGCTGTTCATGGGCGACTTTGATCCTTACGATGCGGTGAAACGTATCTTCGTGTGCCAGTTTATAATATGAAAAAATATACATCTTTTTAAATGTATTATACATACATTTAGATTAATATTTATTTTAAAGATTATTTTTTAAATTAAACATGCTACTTTGGTATAGAATATTATTTGCATTAATAACTTTACGATAATGAGGCTCAATATTAACAGAGATATTACTCAAGGTTCATAATAAGGTATTCCTAGACGTGAATAATTTATCGCTACAATTTTGTTGATATGATATGGTACTGTTTATTGATATGAATAATGTATTACAACTGTTATTAAAATAATCCTACGACAAATTTCATGATATTAATCTTTTTACCAACAAAATGATTTGCTTAATTTTATGTTTCATATCGGTACCATCGAAATACTTTTCAAAAACTTTAAAACATTTATGTCTTAAATCCTTCTGTTTTAATCTTCACTTCATCTTCTTAACTTATAAGGTCCTTCCCGTATTCATACATATACCTACCTATTTTTTCTACATAAAACTATCAGACCACTAAATCCGAATGACGAAAGTTCCCAACTAGGTTTAGTCAGAGTGAATGTACATTGCTGCAAATTGCATCAGAAATAAGAAACACATGGAACCTTCATGAATCATTCCGGCTTCATCTATCTCTTTCTTTTAATCAATTCCTTACCAGTCTCCACCCACTTGATAAACATCTACCAATCAGAAAGCAGCACGTACGCGCATTCGAGAACCAACCAGCTGTGCAGTCGCCTTACTACGTAGCGCGAGCTTGATTATGTTTGACGTAAGTTTATGTCGTAGAAGAGCGAGAAATTACAAAAGACGCCGTGATTGAATTAAATCAGCCGATATCAAAGCTGAAATAGCATGCGACCCCTAAAACTGTTGTGTCATTAATAAGAGCTAAAATCCGAAGTGTTAGTGTCAGATTGTGTGATAAAAAAAGCGATATGAGTGCGCCGATAATCATCACCGTCCCTAACAACTACCTGGTGGATGATGTGGAGACCGTCGTGGACTTGGCTTCATCTCAGCCCACCAGGAAGCGAAGACTTGACCATCTAACATGGGAGGAGAAGATGCAAAGGAAGTAAGTAATAACATGTTTTTTGAGTCATAGTGCCTGCGTGTCATCACGCGTTCTGGAAATAACGGAGCTCAATTTACGCCGGTCATTTGTTTAAAACCTGTATGACGCAAGTGTAGTGTGGAACGCGAAATACGCGTAAACTAAACCTATTATATGGGAGAGCGGAAGCTGATAATAAAGCAAAACAACTTATTAAAACTGCTCATTTAAACTGAAACTGCTTATTTATTGTTGCTCAATGCATATTTTATATTACTAACTATATTATGAATAAAGTTAAATTATGACTCATACTGCTCATATTTGGTCACACCAAATCCTTATCGACTATTACATGAATAATATTGTAGTTTTTGAAAAAAGAAAGAAATTAAAACATATGTATATTCCGCTGAAGTACACGTAGATGGCATACAAAATTAAGTTGTTTTGCCAAGTACCAAGTAGTACAAAGTACAAAAATAAAACGAACAAAATAAAACAATTTTTTTTCTAGGTAATCTAACGTTTACCCTACCCTAAGTAAAATCTTTTTAAGTATAGAATGTAGTATGTATTAATTTGAGCTATGTTGCTTATTGTACATATAATTAATATTTGGTGTATTATAATTATAATTTTTCTTCTAGGACATTCAACACACTACAATTACATAATAGGTATTTAAAAATATCTCTATTTTATATAATACGGGTCCAAACGATAATTTATTTATACCTAGAGGAATCCTAATAGACCCTATGTCTAAAAGTAATTCACTGATCCAACAAGGTCATTTGTGATTTTAAAATCCTATTGTTAACATCATCAATGTTTGTCCGACAGGAAGCTGAAAAACCGAGTTGCAGCACAAACCTCCCGCGACAGGAAGAAGGCTAAAATGGATGAAATGGAATCAAAGATCAATGAGCTAATCAATGTTAATAATAGGCTTGTGAGCGAGATGGAGAACCTCAAGGCTGTGAACGAAAGGCTTTTGAGTGAGAACACAGTGCTACGCAGCAAGGCCGCGGCGAGGACCGTCGTGGAGGCCCCGGGACCGGCAGCGTCTCACCCTCAGCAGAAGGAGGGGCCTCCGTCGGCGATCCCCGCGGCGCGCCTGATGCTAGCTCTGTGCCTCCTCTCACAGACCTCCTCGCACAACTGGAGTCCCAAGAGTACATTGACACAACCCTCCTGGACGAGCTCGCTGAATCCCTCCTCAAAGAGATTGGTTCAGCTGCTGCAGGAGCGTTTGAGGATGTAAGTATCAATAATTAAGGTGTTTTTAAAAATCTTAAATAATATTATGTTTGAGTAAAAAAGGTATACCCACTTTTAATAACAAGAAAAATAGTTTTTTCATATGTTAGATATAAAAAAGATATAGTTCCGAATTTGCCTTTGTCGCTTTGGATTTAAAACAATATATTGTGCTGGTGAATCATGTTAAAAATCCCTCATTTGCCTGCAATCAAATATGTTAAGACATTGAGGCAAGAGATATTTTACTGTGTTTAAATAAGAAATACCTCATATAACCCTCCCTTCCAATAATAAATATTATTCTAATAATAAATAATAAATCTTAAAGTTGAATAACTTAAGGAAAAAATGAAGAGGAAAAATTTTACATGTTATGTTTTTATATTGAAGGATGCATGCAGATTAATGAAGTCAGGTTATTCTATTTCTATAGTAATATTCATGTTTTAGTAACAGCATTTATTTTCATCCACAGGTCTCAGCCAGGAGCCCTGCAGAACGTTCTAAAGCAGGTGAAGTGGTGGGGACCACAGCAGAGCAACTGGAATCCTGTAAAGGTGCAATCGTAGGCCAGGCCACAGTGGACATGAAACATGATGTGAACAGGATACTGGCACAACACTCTTACGCTCATCCCTACCCTAGCATTATCATCACAGATGTTGATAAAGTTGAAATTAAGGAAGAAAACGGCGACAAGGGAGACATGTTCTTCGAAAGTTTTGATGAGGCAAATGATTGCGTCACTATTGAAGTATCTGGTGATGACGATATCGAAGTTGAAGATACTGTAGAGGAAGTAAAGCCTATTAAGGTAGAGACGGACTTTAACATGCTGATGAATAATGGCACTGATGTAACATTGGAGTGTGACATGAAATTGTTGTCCCCGCTTAGTTTGACCCCCAACTCTGTGGAAGAGAACTTGTTTGGTCTCTCTCCCTCTCACACGAGCCTCAGCTCAGACCTCGGGTACGAGTCCCTTGCCTCACCGCTGAGTGAAACTGAATCTATGGACTTATCGGACTTTTGGTGCGATTCCTTCTCAGAGTTGTTCCCCGGCCTTGCATAGGGGAACGCCTCTGTGCATTTTTCTCACCAAAGACTGACTAGATTTAGTTTCGCACTTAAAATAATATAATTGTTAAGAAAAGACAAATTCTATTGATTCAAATGTTTATGGTAATATAATTGCTTAAGTTTAACTTAATTTATCTATTGTAAATATTGTGATTTGTTAATTGTTAATGTAGGGATGACTTTAAGTGTAAATAAACAGTGTTCTGTGAAAATATTGTCTATTTTGAATTGCCCATTCCATTTCCCTAGCTTTTTAATAACTAAAGGATATGAAAATATTTTTTTTAACAAAGTCTTAATCACAAAAATACAAGCTGTTAAGTTTAATACAAAAATAAGGTATATATATTTTTAATAATTTTTAATAAGTACCAATATTTTTCGGACTTTTTATACCCCGGAAGCTTGTTTTGTAAACGATCGAAAAAGTTAAGGTACAGCGGGCGCGGTCGGTAGGAGGATGGGTGACCGCTAGTGGCAAAAATTTCATGAGTGCTTCAGAGAGCGAATAGAGGCGCCGGTCCTGGTTATTTTTAGATGACAATCGTTAAGGCATGTCGAGGGCCTATGGGTTGCATAAAAACTTCGGACAATTGGGTTGGCCACTAATTCCTCCCCCAATCCGCATTGAAGTAGCGTAGCGGAGTATGCTCAAGGCCTCCTGTCTCAAGGAGGGGCCCGTGCTGAGTAGAGGGTTGAAGCCAATCTAACACTTTAAAATATGATAGGCTGAAAAATATGTTAGATATTTATCAATAATAACGTTATCGTTAAGTGAACCCAATACCCAGAAAGTTCCGTATTGATGATAAATATATCTATGTCTGATTGTTTTAAGTGCGTCTTATCGTCTTATTATCCTCACTGAAAACACTTTGTCAGTAGATTTCCATCTACACTAATATTATAAAGAGGAAAGAATTGATTGTTTGTTTGAATTGAATAAGCTCCGAAACTACTGGACCCATTAAAAAAAATCTTTTACGATTAGAATCCTACATTATCCCTGATGAACATAGGCTTTATTTAATACGAGAAAAAATAGGGATCCGCGTGAAAAATCCGACAACGTTACCCAACGT
>DWJZ01001380.1:0-23793 GCA_018249125.1 Asbolis capucinus
TTGACAGGCCGGTTGGTCTAGTGATTAGTGAACCTGACTACTACACCGGAGGTCGTGGGTTCGATTCCCACCCAGGTAAAAAGTTATCTGATCACCATAGCACAAGCTAAGGCTTAGTTTGGGGTCAGATGGCCGTGTGTGGGTTGTCCAAAGATATTTATTTATTTAAATTAATAAAATTATCGCTTGTTGCGAAGGTATCAACATGAGGTTATAGCAAGGTGGACGTGCTAGACACACACATTGTGAGAGGAGACCCCAGCCCAGTAGTGGGACAGCTAGGCATAGCTTGCAAAGAATCCTGGCTTCCTATCCTTCAAATATTACAAATGAGAAAGTTTATGAGGATGGATGGATTTTTTAATCTTTCATGTAAATACTACTAAACGGATCTGAAAGAAAATTGCCGTAAAGAAAAGTATAACAGTGTAATATAACGCATAGGATTTTTCTATCAACACCACATACGGGCAAAGCCGTGAACGGATACTATTGTAGAACATCGTGTCGATACTTAGTTAGAAAATTTCAGAGTCTTCTAGATGTCGTTAATTTGTTATGTATGTTGTAGCTATAGCTATCGGAAGGCTGCGTTACACCGGGGCCTCGAGCTTAGGGGGCCTTCGGAATGTGACTTCTCCCACTTTTATAATGTAAATAAACCACGAACGTACGAGCTGAAAAGTTTACTGACGAAACTTCGACAATTATTGAAATTAAAGACACCATCTCATCAATTTTGTTTATTTAATCAATTATTGTACATATATAGTATTGAATTACATAAATTAAAGGTAGTTGGTCCTAACCTAGGATTCCCTGTATTATGGAAGACTATCACATTCCTCTATGAGACAATGGAAACAATAAAAGACACTTAGGTACTACATAATTGTATTTATGTGTTGTACACTTGTGTGTGTATGTGTAGTATGTTTTCGTGTGAGCGTGTGTATTTTAGAAAAAAAAGAGAAAGTAACTCTTCTGTCTCCTGGTAGTTCAAGCAGATTAGCCAATTTTTTAATAACAATGTCGCTGTTAGTTGGGGTCGTAATTTTTATTCTGCGCCAGGGCCATTACCTAGCTACGTACTAGGTAGGTACACAGCCATCACCTACCATTCGGATGTCACGTCGTGTTTCGTCAGTGATCGTGTGACGATTCACGAGATCGCCTTTCGCACGGCTCGGCCCATCATTGGGGCCAACTGTTGAGCTGTAATGGGTGTTGAAGTCACGTCGGATATCAATCATTCACGTCGGCAGTCGTCACGTATAAACCGAATTTATGACGGAGAAATTTTAATGTTTTATGACCTGAAGGTACCACTTATTTTAATACCTTTGTGGATAGCGGAATATAAGTGAATAGATTGTCCTGGTCGAAAAATGCGATAGGACATCGCGTTTGTAAGAATCTCACATCACTTGTGTTCGGTATCTTAAAGATGTTCCCGTCGAAAATCATATCATGTAGGGACATTCTAATGTAAAATTTTGAGTTTCGTTAAGTGAGCTTTTGGTTCCTAAGACGAAATAAATAGTTTTCATTTAAAAAAACGGCAAAAAATAGTCGCGAGTCATCAGAAATAGCACCACAAATAAACTTTGAAAATCACTGCTTGATTCTGGGCGTAGCGTAGATGTACTACAGCGTTCTCGTTCATAGCCCCGCTTTTCTTTTAAACACCATACCGGTTTTCTTATGTACAGGGATTGTCAGACGTGGGTCAAGTAGAGTGAATGCCCCTGATTAGTCTTTTTTACATATCATAACTTAATGCTTGACTACAATCCCACCTGATGGTAAGTGGCGTAGTACTGGATGGTTGTTCTTAGTACAAAATTCAATTTAAAAGTGTCTACTGCTTCAATTTAAAGGTGAACAGTAATTTTTTAATGGATAGGTTGCTTATTGTAAATAAATAAAAAAAAGATTTTTTTAGATTTGTTTAAAATTTGATTTTAGTTTAGTTTAATTTTAGGATTTCATTTTATTTTATTTATACATCTGTATATACTTAGGTTAAAAAATCCTTTTATTTTATGTAAAAGTAAATAAATAAAAAGTTATAAAAAGCCTTTTATTTTATGTAAAAATACACAGTTCTGAAAGTTAAAAAAGAAAATACAATTAATGCTATTTACAAATTGTTTCAAGTCTCCTCCTCATCGCGGTATCCTCATTGCTGAGTGTTGTGATGACGTTGCGCTATCAGCTCCAGTTGACAGCCACGTCAATGGCGCTGGTGATCACTTGCTATCAGGCGACCTGCTACTTTGCCTTGCAGCATAAAACTGTATGTAACAGATACATCGGTTGTGGCGGAGTACCTATCTATATAAGAACCTGAGTACCATGCAATATTATTTTTACGAGGAAAGAGTTTTCAGGCCCATCACAATACTTGACACACGTCTGGCAATCCCTGTACATAAGAAAACCGGTATAGTGTTTAAAAGAAAAGCAGGGTTATGAACGAGAACGCTGTAGTACATCTACGCTACGCCCAGAATCAAGCAGGGATTTTCAAAGTTTATTTGTGGTGCTATTTCTGATGACACGCGACTATTTTTTGCCGTTTTTTTAAATGAAAACTGTTTATTTCGTCTTACGAACCAAAAACTCAGTTAACGAAAGTCAAAATTTAGACCAGATAAACTTATATATTACTCCGTTTGGTATTATATATTTTAATGTTTTATCGACGACTTGATAAATTGGAGTGAACACCCTATTAGCGCCTCATTTGCATAACTTAAAAAGATTTAGACATCAATTACCTATGTGTATTTAATTTATTCCGAATAGTTTAAATAAATAAATTTAAATAATTTAAATAAATAATTTAAATAGCTACCTAAAGCATTTAAAATCTACATTAGGCCTGCCAACTTAATTGATTCATTATACCCGTCGTACATAATTGAAAATGGAAAAACTGTTATAATGTAGGTATTCCTGACAGGTTTACTGGTTACAAGTTTTCATTTAACTTGCAGTGTATGTTTGTATATTAGTAGATATAATATTAATTGGTTTGTCAAACCATGCAAGCCTAATTAGACCCACTTCCAGAGAGACTTCTCTCAACCCATCACGGACCACTACTGAGCATGGGTCTCTTCTCTGAATGAGAAGGTTAAGACCATAGTCCAGCATGCTGGCCAAGTGCGGATTGGCAGACTTTACACACCTTTGAGTTTTTGCAAACTTCCCGGCATGCAGGTTTCCTCACGATGTTTTCCTTCGCCGTTATAGCGAGTGATATTTAAATGCTTAAAACGCACATAACTCCGAAAAGTCAGAAGTGCGCGCCCTGGGATTTGAAAAAGTAAGTAGCCGAAATTCTTAACCACTACGCTATTACCGCTAACAGACTACGAAGTTATAATTATTCATAGTGCTTCAGTACCGATGACAATGCATATTTATGATAAACATGACCTGATACTACGTTCAGATAGCTACAGACAAGGGAACTCCTCAACAGTAAACAGTACAGTTGTGAAAATTTGTTTCTTCATATTAGGCTCTAGAATTAAAGCTAGTATTTTAAATATTTTATTAACGCTTATTTATGAATTATACAAATAAAACTTCGTGATATTTTTAAATTATCGGACCACTTGCTCTAACAAAAACTTTAAAGATTAGACACCTACGTAAAATTTTGCAAACCGAATCTGAAGAAAACATGATATTCCCATACATTACTTATTTTTGACAACAATACACGCAACACGTTGCGGAAACAAGATGAAGGTTCCCACATTACAAGTCTCCAGGTTCCCGTAAAATTACAAGTACAATCTACAACTGAGTAAACGAAAAGAACCTATAAATAAATTAAACAAACAAACCACCTACAGATATTATACCGAGTTGAAAGTTTAAAACATTGACTGGCTAACTGACTGTGTGTGGTATAGAGAAGGCAAGCAACCTTCTCTCTCTCGGGCGGGGCGCGGCGAGGCATGCCCACGTATTTAGAGGCATCTATGTGAGGTCCCGATAATTTATTAACAGGCCCCACAAATACTGACTTTCGAAATACAACAGTTCAAGAAATCGCTATAGGCATAAATTATGAACCGTTGTCTTTTTTAACGCCTCGTGTAGGAATATGTTAATCAAGATATCCAATGTTCTATTAAGAATTTCGGGTTGTTGTACCGCTTCGTTGTGGTTCTGTATTTGATGTTATGGTTGCCATAGGAAAGGGATGGTGAATTTGAATGTTTCAACTTGCCATTTTTTCTAAAGAAATGTTTAATGAAACGTGCCATAAAATAATTTTGACTTTGTATTGTATCCCACACTCACTCGTGTCATATGTACCTAATTCCTATTTCACACTTTATGTGCCGTTTGCCATTAGTGGCATGCCTTGGTTCGCTATCCCTGCCATAGGATGTCGACTTTTAGGAGTCTGGAGCAATGGCGGATTTACCCAATAGGCAGAATAGGCAGTTTGTACCGGCTTTGCGGATCAATTTGTTCAGCTTTTCTCCGCCTTATTAGTACATGATTAAGCTTTGATAAGCTGATAAACAGCCTTTAGAAGCCTGTAAAATTTGTGGATAATAATTATTTTCGAATACGTTACTTAGGAACAATGTAGAACAAACCTCGAAGAACACGAAACAATCAGAATCGTGATACATTTAAAGTGCGTTGCCAGCTCGTAAATACGGTCAGCGCAAACGAAAACAACTTTCAAAATGTATGCATTTCAAAAGTGTGGTGCCAACTTTGCGGAGCTGAGAAATATAGACCAATATTGTAATATTCTAGCAAAGCCAATGGCTTGTGGATAGGAATTGTCTACCGAGACTTAAGGCCATACGGCGGGATTGGATATCGATTTAAAATCCGTAACCAACTTTAACGTGTCTTAATAAGAATGTATGAATATTGTGTATATAATCATCTGACATTCGTTAAGTGAGCTCGATGTTCCTATGATGAAATAAAATATTTTTACTTTGACTATGCCCAATTATTCTCTGGCCTGGAGACATCATAACTACTTAGATCACTTAGGGCAGAACTTTTCCTGTCAAATCGTTTTTAATTATTAAAGGCAATATTTTGACTCCGTCCTCATTCTCTCCCTTATGTACCTACTTCCGCGCGTTTTATTAAATATATATATATATATATATTTATTTATTTATATATTTAATAAAACGCGCTAAGGTCAATATATATATATATATATATATATATTAGACGATATCGTTGTGTATCAGTGCAACCCGAACCTACTGTCCCACTAATGGGCTCGGGTCTCCACCGCAATGTCAGTGGTACAGGCCGTAGTCCACTATGGCCAAATGAGGAGGTGGACTACACTTTTGAGAACTTTATAGGAACTCTTAGGAGTGCAGGTTTCCTCACGATGATTTCCTTCACCGTGGAAACAGATAATCAACTTCTCATATGCACATAACTCAAAAATAGAGCTGAGCAGTGCAGGATTTGAACACTGACCCCCCCTTCGAAAGATGAACGTTCAAGTCACTAGGCTGTCTCTCTGATTTACAAAAAGGTAAAACCAGCTATAGGTAAAGTCGACAAGGACGTAGAAGACGCGGGTTTCTGCCTATACCTGTACCTAATACCCTATATCTAAACCTAAGGTCAATGCCTAAATGTTTTGATACACTGTTTTCAGTGTATAAAAAGAATACTTAATATATAAAATGATACGAAATAATAACAATACTAAACATAATGTTCATATTATTTTTTCACTCGAGTATAATGTAGGTGTCTTCAAGACGAGCGAATAGGTTTCTTCTAAGTTAATGTGCTTTACCATCTACGACTACATCGCCACTTACCAGCAGGTGGGATTGTCAAGCATTAACTTATAAAATATTAAAAAAGTGTATATATCAGTACTATCTGACCCAGCGAAGTTGGAACCTCAAGACTATTTAGTTTTTTTTTACCTTCCAAGCCTCCTCTGAACTTCCATAAATATTTCAAAAATCATAATTAGACACTACAGCGCTATCTGCTGGGCTGATTTGTGAATCTAAACCATCCATTTGGCGATACAAAAAAAACATTTAAATCGGTCTAGCCGTTTAAGAGGAGTTCAGTGACGTACACAAGTACAGTAGAATCATACAGGTTCATGTATACTAAAGATTATATATTTTTTTATGTGATAAGCAAGCACATGAGCAGAAGGTCTCCTGATGGTAAATGATAGATCACTTACCATCAGGTGACCCTTCCACGTCCAGGACATTAATACTTAACACCAAACTGGGGACGGGTTGCCTGCCAAGAAGAAAGTACCTAATAGACCCGTATACACAGGGAAGAAAAAGAAACAAGGGAAGCGGTACATTGCTAATGCAACTGGGAACAATAACGACAGCAACTGATCCCAGATACGCCAACAACAAACCGCTTCAGGACGGGTGACAGAAGAAGAACGGGAAGGAGGATGACGGAAGGACGGGGAGAAAAAGAGGAACTTGCTCTAAGTCCCCAGTCGGAACATGACGAATCGTTTGGCGGCTGATTCAAGCAAGATGATGGTAGCCAGACAGACCGGCTTCACAAAAAGAACCCCTACCACCGAGCAGCTGACTTCTGTACGCCTTTTACGACACCCTGATAGGCCAGCATGGAATTGGGATTAATATTCTAAGCCGCCCCAATACGGCTAAAAATCTAATAAAATATTTCATAATTAAATATAAACAATTAAACATAAAAACATTCTGCACTGTAACATTTTTAGGGGGTGTTTTCGTACCATTCATAATAGGCAAGGTTTTTTTTTCTGGCGTCACTCTGGAAAAAAAACGAATGTTGTTATTAAGTTAATCTAATGAAAGTTTATTTGATTGGACCAGTCCTTTCATAGCTTCACTACGCCAATTATTGCAAATAGATACTCAGTCAAAAATATTTTTTGTATTAAAAAAATGAAACTGGAACGAAATTGTATTAATAATCAACAATCTATTACACAGTCACATAGGTATTCTATTAATCCTACTTATATTATAATTGCGAAAGTTTGTGAGGATGGATGGATGTTTGTTACCTTAACGCAAAAACTACTGAACCGATCTGAATGAATTTTGGTCCAGGGATAGATTACAGTCTGGAATAACACATAGCACATAGACTACTTTTATCCACCACGTCGGCAAAACCGTGGGTGGTTCTAATATTAAATATTAACATTGCGTCATCAAAAGTATTACAATAATTACATGGTACTTTACATACGGAAGCAAATTCCTTTAAAACTTGCTCTTTCGTGTCCATCTTCCTCTATAGGTACGTACTATTAAATTTTTTCAGGGTTTTTAATTTTTTCCGATTTATTGCTCAATTTTGCTGGTACTCTAGTGCCTATATTTCGTCCACACTTTAATACAATATATCTATTATACATAAAAAAATTCCGTACTTCCAAATTTAGTGCCATTAACATGCCTAATTTAGCTAATTCCGTAAAACAATAAACTATGCACTTTGACTTGAAATCATCATATTCGGCTTTCTCCAGTGAGCACGAAAACAGCATTAGCACAGTCGAAACTATTATAATAATAATTCCCAAAAATATGTACTTAAACTTTAAAAGGGGAAAGTAAGTACTTGGTATAAAGTAATTTCCCTGTGTCTTTAGTTGGTAATATACTAATTACTACAGTACCAACTAAAGATACACACATATATCTATGGCTATTAACTAAGTAGGTATATAATATATGAATAATCAACTCGTTGAACTCCATACCGCATTCATTGACAGGATAAACGATAAATGTATCAAGAAGTACAATTTGGCAGGAGCAATTTTATTCCACTAATTTAAATATAAAGCGTTCGTTAAAATATAAATTATCATTTCTACTTCATATATCGAATAACTAAGAAAAATTTTAGACAAACAGCCTAAAGCTATAAAAAAATTTACTTACATATGGTTTTGCACATATTACCACACATTTTCCTTCTTATTAACAAATAACAAATTAATAAAAATATTTAATTAAGAATCAAATATAATAATATAGTCACTATACTCGGTGCTATAAATTGGACAAGTATAAGTATGCATAATTGCAGATCGTATATGACAAATTGCAGATCGAATTTGCATCGAGTAAATTGGGACATCACTAAAGTGAACGAAATACGTTGTAAAGCAGGACCTATTCTTCTAACGCCATCTTAAAGATGGAACACAATCAAGAACTAGTAAAAGCTTTTTGTTTAAGCTACTCAGCACTAGATGGCAGATTTTATAGATGGCTTGCAAACAAGATCAAATTCGAACTTTCTTTTATTACATCATTTATTCCTTACGAATTTATTATTCAGCTAATAATGGAGCTAATCACCAGTAATAACTAGTTTTACAAACTTCTCGCACGACAAAACAAGAGAACACGACTTATTTCAGAAGTCAAAACAGAATTTGTAAAACGTCAAAAATGTCAAATCAAAATGATTAAACCTTCAAAATAATCATCAAAATACCTTTATAATGATTGAATGTAAATAGAATAATGGATATTACTGGCCTCTGAAAAGGTATAACTTGAACTGTTTGAACCTTAATCGTTTTTCCATAGAACTGCGTTTAAATTCGTGTGTATGTGTAGTCAACAGACGTTAAGATATTTACAAATTTAGAAACTGTCGATGTCTGTGTAAAATATTCACATTTTGAATTTAATATTCCTTATACTTATCTTTTTCAGCAATGTTTGAAAGTTTTTATGGAAGCATAAAGTGAGACTAAAAGATTGATAAGTCAAAGTGAGACCAGAATAAGTGATACAGTATTAATTAGGTGCAAACAGACTACTAAAAATATATCATGGATAAAACGACTATTACAAAAATTATAAAGAAATATCATAGAACATGCCCACATTTCAAGTATAAAAATCCACTTTTAGACAAAGATGTAGCAGACTTACTTGCAAAGGGATTAATAGAGCTCCTGAACGACCACAGGACAGACAATGAAAACAATGATTTGTTGTGTCAGCAGCAAAATTCAGTTTTGGAATATATTCGTAAAACATGTAAAGTACAACCTACAGAACATTTGTTTGTAGATGATAATGTGACAGAAGTAATAAGAAGTGCATATGAAAATCTTCCTGATTACTGCAATATCCATAAAGATCTAGATGCATTTTTAATCCGAAATCTGAAAGAAATTTATGTTGGCTCACATCATGACCCATCTTTTGAACTTGATGTCATACAAGCTCTACGTAATTTAAACAAAAACAAGCAAGCCATAAATAATATTCTGATTAAAGATATTCCATACTGGAATGTTGATGATAGTAAAGAAAACGGTTATGTAAATGAATTACAAACAATGTGGAATCTAGACTTTTTGTCAAGTCTTCCTAAAACACAACCCGATGACATATCTGTTAAACTTAAGCCAATAATTGAAAAGATAATACTCACCAGTGTCGTAGAAATAATGGAAACAGTAATTGTTGATGAAGGGGACTGGTTTTCCGAAGTTGAGGAACTTATGAGTCTAGTTGAAATTTGTTCTGTTTCAAGTGAATGTTTTCAAATATGTTGCTCAATACTGAATGCTTTATTTGTGAGCACTAACTTTGATTCTGATATGAGTCAATTTATAACCCTCTTCATTAGGTTTGTAAATGATAATGTGATGGCATTGCCAAGTGCCAACATGTCCCAACTGTACTCAGCTCATTTGCAACATATTGTACTACTACTTGATATAGATTTACAAAATTTAAATAAAGAAATTCGTACAACATATATTGCAAAAACAGTGAAACACCTGAATACTTTGCATAATGAATGTGAAAGTGATTTAATCATGTTGTTATCACATTTTAACCAATGGTTTAATCATTACTATAAAAGTAGTAATAATAATAAAAAATAATAATAATTGATACCTCCTGTTTATTGATAAGCTTACAAAAAGAAGTTTAATAACAAAGTAGAACACAATTTGAAATATAAGGTACCTTACCACTAAGTCTTAGCACAATATTATTATAGTAAAAGACAGTGTTGTATTATTTGCATGTTAAGTCTATAATAATAATGCACGAAGTGATAACATTACTGACATAACAAGATTGTGGTTAGGCCCTAGATAACAATTATAAAACAGTATTTGTCTCAAAAGCAATGTAACAGACTTGTATTTAAATCAAGGTGGAAAAACAAAATAACAAATAAATCAAAACTGTAATCAATAAAAAACATAACTTTCATTCCAATATCCCAAGCTCCAGACACTGCAAGTACAAGTCATCAGAAAACTGAATAGCAGCATCAGTCTCCTGTTCTGTGTACCACTGTATGGCTAGTGTGCAAGCAAGTTCAGCCTTAATTTTCACTATGCTATGTGCCCAACTTGCAATATGTTTTCCCATAGTTTCCCAAAATGGAAATACTTTGTTACAATATCACCAATGAAACAGACCAGGTTGAATCTGAAATTTTAAGTCGTTAATTCTTATTCTTAAATCATTGTATTTTAAATGAAAATAAAGCTAAATGTTTCTTTTTTCTTTCAGTATGTTCTTTGTAAGCATATTCAACATCTATTCTCTGTTACATGTATGAATGTAATTCTGAAAGGCACTTCTTTGAGAAAAGTGGCAAAAAAACTCCTCAGCACATCATTTTAAGTCTTCTATACAAACATAAATTACAAATATAATTGCAGGTATCATATAATTGTCTCTCTTTGGACTACCCCCTAGGGCAAAACCTTTCTTATCAACAAGGTGTGCTTTTACTTGCGTCATTTTATCATGTACTTCATGTATTTAATGAGATAATTTATAGTATTACATAGTAAGACTCCAAGCCCCATAACAAAATAATGCTTGTTGCATAGGCAGAACAAAAATACTACCAAAGCTAAGCTAAAGCCCATTTCTTTTTCAGATGATCATGTGTGATATATGAACTTAAAAAATAAAATTACAATTCAATAGATATCATTAACTTACAACTCTTATAAATTCATCTTCTATCAACAGAACTTTGGCTGATACAAAAGCATTTCTATGCTTCCTTGTTTTCAAATGATCACTTAAATCATCACCCTTAATGACCATGTCACAGCAAAAACATTTTCTGTTAGGCTGCTTCTCATAAACTATTGTAGTAATAAATATATAACTGAAAATATCAATGCACACAGAAGTTAATGCACATTGATTTCAATGATTTTGCACAATTATTGAAGTCCCATTGTTCTACAACCTGGCACTGTGTGCCTTCTGCGGGGTCTAAGACCTTTTATTTCCAAATGGCCATTCACATGGTCTTCTGCAACTTTGATATGTGCTGATATATAAATATCACAGAGGAAACAATATCTTTTCCTCCCTCCTTCATTTAGTTTTATAAAATTTTCTTTACCATATATGGCTAGTTCTGATCTACGCTTCCCATGGTCTATTGGGTTTTCATACTTCATACAGAATAGAATCTTCATGGCATTGCAATGTATGCTTTGACATAGCTTTTAATGGAATGTAAACATTAGCATCACAAAGCCTGCATTTAGCTGTGTTCTCCTTGATATTAATATCATGTTTGACTTTTTTCATATCAATTAATATTTTCAAACCACCAGGTGGTTCGCAGTATTTTTCACTTTAATTTTTATTTACATCCTTGTTTGTTTTCTTTATCTTTTATGCAACTGTGCTTATCTATACAATCTTTACTCATAAGTAAGAGATCATAATCTCAGAACAGCCAAAACAGTACAATACATTGTCTTCTGTCTGAAAAAAGCATATGAAAAGTATGATTGCAGTAGGTCTCATTTTCACCACAATTTTTTTAAAGTTTTTCTCATAAAAGCTGAATGACTACACAGTCTACAACAGAATTATTTTTTTAATTCTCTACAGAGCTGTTTACAACATACAGCATAATTTAAGAAAAAAAAATGACAATAATTTTATGTTTCAGAAAGACCTACAGTTAAGTTATATTTTTGAATAAATAGTGTAGTATAAGAAAATATATACCTCCCTAAAATAGTATATGTCATTTTTAATAATTTCACACTGAATTATGTACACCATATAATTTGTAGTATTTATGTGATCACACAGTCTACAACAGAATTATTTTTTTAATTCTCTACAGAGCTGTTTACAACATCAACAGTATAATTTAAAAAAAAAATTACAATATTTTTATGTTTCAGAAAGACCTACAGTTAAGTTATATTTTTGAATAAATAGTGTAGTATAAGGAAATATATACCTCCCTAAAATAGTATATGTCATTTTCAATCATTTCACACTGAATTATGTACACCATATACTTTGTAGTATTTATGTGATCATTTACAGTCTACAACCTTATTGCATACCAAACATGTCCTGTTATGTATACCATGCCACTGAAGTCTGTTTATTGTCAATTTTGGTAACTTAATACATCCAGAATCATCTAACTCAGTCCTATTATATACTGTTCCAGGGCTTTTTTTGTGATCTTCAGACTACACATGTCCCTACATGACTTCAAAATTGACTACACAGTTGCAAGTCTCACAGTAACAAATATTTTTAATCTGAAAATCGTGAAACACTTATTATAGGTATATCTTTTCCATGCTATACAAATCTGCATATTACATTAGAATTTCAGCCATATTACCCAATCGTCTAAGACTCGGAATAACTTTACCTATGAGTAAGTTGATCTACGAATACAACTTATAACTTAATGTAACAAGTAGTAGAACAATAACAAGTAGTAACAGAATCTTGTGTATAAATTCCTTGTATTTTGAGATATTGTTTTGATGTGTGACATGCCTGTGTTTTTCCCATCGTATGTGCTTTTCCAACTCTGGAATTGTCTCAAACGATTTTTAGCATAAAAGACAATGATAGTCCAACTCGCTGCAAAGAATCATATTTATATAATATCTATTCATATGGGTTTCGTTAACAAAGTTTTATTAACAAAAGCCTCATAAAACACCAAAGTTACCCAGAAACGAACTAACAAATGCAAGGAAAATAAAGAATTGAAGATGAACACAAAATTTAAATTACAATATAATGAGAAAGACGGTACTTTCGAAAGTTATTTAAAAAATAAAGTTATACAGTCTTGGATCCAACCAATTCAGCGTACTTTTGCATACGGCACAGACTAGGTAGCTAAATTACTGCCAGGTTTTTGAAAGAAATTTGGTATTTTGAGCTTTTTATTAAGAGCTACAGGGCTTAGAAAATGAAGCTGTATATAAGCTAAAGCCCCAAGCCCCCGCGACTCGGTATGCTACTATATTCGATTCGCTTTGTATCTCTAAGCTATTGTTGTCATATTTATTATGTGATGTAGGATTTAAATGAAATCATTTTATAAAATTCATCAATTTTATAAAATTTATGTTTTTATAAAATTTATTTTATAAAATTTATGTTTTTTATACAATTTATTTTATATATTTATCATGTTCTAATACATAGCCTTTAAATATGTTTTAAAAAGTCATAGCTTGCATTGGTGGTAAAATGGGGTCACATAGTTACGTACACTAAATTTTATCAAACATACTGCACCAATTCATTATGGAAAATTGGACAGACAATACTCGTACAATGAATAAATTTTGAAGCTTTACTTTATGTTCCTTACGAATGCGGAAATCAAACGAATACTTTATTATGGTCATATTTTTTCTATAATTAGCGACATTAGCTTTATGTACATCTTCTTTTCTTTCTTCTTTTGTTTCACTTATAGTTGCACCTGATTGTACACATCTAACTTTACATTTTTTGGTAGATAGTTTAGGCGCGTTTTTTCCATATTGTATGCATAAACACGAAACACTTCCCTCGATCCACAGAAGAACGACAATTATATACAAAGAATACTTTTACTCAGACAAAATAACAAGTGAATATGACAAATAAATTGGTTTTAGCTGTATGGTAAAAGACCAATGCCGTTTAATTTGAATTAAAACAGAAACAAACAAAATATTGGTTGCCAAGTTGACAACTGACATTTAATCGCTTCCATTACATTGCTTGCTATAGTGCTTGGCAATGGCTTCTTTTTGTTATTATTGAAGGGCTTTTGTGGTTTGTGAAATATTGTGCTCCACGCGTTCTTCTTTTCACGTTTTATATAAATTTTTTTTCTGTCAAAAGTATGTATTTTATACAATTTCAGTTCTAAATATATGTAAAAGATTGTACTCTTTATTCTATTCAATATTTATATTTATTACTTTACATTGAGCGCGAAACCAATGGTTATAACTGTATAACAATATATTATAAGTAAAAAAGTGCTTTCGGGGGGAATATTGTCGTATTTCCTAAAAATGAGTAAACGACGACGGACCTCTTCGGCCGCAAGCCGCGGTGCTGACGGTGATGACAGCGATGATGCAGTGGAGCTCAGCAATCCCGGACCGCCACCGTCTAGAAAGAAGAAAAAACTAGAACCGGTTTGTGTAAATTCATGTAACTTTTCGACTCTATAAACTGGAAAACTTTGGTTTAAAATCGTTGACCACCTCTATAATGTAGTTAGGCGATTTATTTATTCTATTAACATCGGTTCATATTCAGTTAACAGATTTAGGGCCGGTTTTTTGATCCGTAGTAATTGTCAGGTTATTGGTTAAACTAACTATAGTTAAGAGTACAACAAATGGTTAAACTAAATTTTTGTTTTTTGATATTAATTTGACTATTGGTCATTTTTGAAGAAATAACAAAACTCGTATTTTCTGAAAGAGTATCCTATTGTTATTTATAGATCATGCAAGAAACAATTAATTCAGATGTGTTACTCAGGTACTCATATAAGTATAAATTTACTTGAATCCATATGTAAACAGAAAATTGTCTCTATTGTTGTCACGTTTCGCTCAACAAAAAACACAGCAAACAGCTGAAAAGGATGAGTTATGTATCTGCCATCTTGGTCCCGTTACGTCTCAAAAAACAAATTTGACACAAGTTTAACCATAAGTTGATATTTTAAATCATTGTTCACCTTAACTATGGATCAAAAAACCAGCCCTTTGTGACAGATAACTCGTGAACCATCTGCATGTTTGCTGAAAAAAAATGTAAGGAAATATCTCCTGACAACTTCCACACAGCCATCTGGTCACAATCTAAGTGTTAGCTTGAGCAATTAATGTTTAGAAAACTGAAAATCTTGTATATTCTTAAATACATAGTTACATTGAGTTTAGGAAAAAAATATTTATATTGTCACGAAATTTTCAGAGTGAAATTTGTCAGCAATTGTATGACACAATCCGTTCATACAAGAAGGAGGACGGGACACTCCTGTGTGACTCTTTCATCAGAGCTCCAAAACGACGACAAGAACCACAGTACTATGAAGTTGTCTCACAACCCATAGATCTATTGCGGGTATGTAACTTATAATAATATGATTTTGTTATATACAGACGACATTTAAAGGATATCACCATAATTTGTGTAAAAATGCAAAAACCACCACTAAAGAGAAAAAGATTAATGAAGCAAACATCATTGCTCAAAGACTTCTAATTGATTTGATGATATATAATCAAAACTTTTCTAGACAATTCCTTGTAGTATTAGATGCTCATAAATTCAACTATAAATTTATATTGCAGGTGCAACAAAAACTCAAAACAGATAACTACGAAGACATAGAAGAACTGTCAGCAGATATTGAACTTCTAGTGAACAATGCTAAGGCATTCTACAAGCCAGACTCCATGGAGTACAAAGATGCAGTTGAGCTGTGGAAGCTTTATAATCAGAATAAAGCTACTCTTGAAAGTGGTAACATATAGGTTTTTTTCCTATTTCGATTTCTCCATTCCACTCTCTGAATTACCTAGGATAAATGCCGAAAAAGTGTGAAATTAATTTTATTTCATGCTCAGGATGATGTAGGTGTATATTATTAGATAGACATGGAATTCCTAGGTATACAAACCCAACTTTTATAGCATCCATTCTTTATGTTACATATGATTTTGTGAAAGACGTTCGAGCTATGTGTATTGTCAATTTGTAAGACATAAGGATACAAGATGTGAAGTTTCATTAATGGCCTAATGCACAAACTCAAGATCATGCATCAGGCTGTAGAGAGGTTCATAGCCGGTCCTCAAGTGAAGTCTATGTCTGGGAAAAGATATCAAGGCACCCCCTGATCAGGTGGACTGACAACGTAAAGAAGACATCGGGAATACACTGGATTGAAAGGTCTTAGGACTGGTCAGAGTGTTGCATATTAGACAGATAAATAGATAAAGAATTAGATTTTTAGCAGAATCCACACTTGTAGCCTTTATAGGTTTTATTTATAATCATAAGCTGATAATAAATGTAACTTTTCTAACCATAGGTGAAGTAATCAAGGTACCAAAGCTGTCACGCAATGGTTCATCAAGTAGACGGTCCGATGTAACTGAAGACCTTTCAGAGACCTCAACCAACAATGAGGAAGATAACATATTTGAAGAGCTCTTCAGTGCTGTAAGTAATTATATTTTGAATGGTCACCTGCACCTTTTTAAACCACCATAGTAAATTTGTTGCTTATTATTGATTATTTATTAGCATAGTGCAGATTAGTACATTTTAAACACCTGTGAGAAATTAATGGGCAACTATCTGGTGTGTTGTGGTAAGCAATGATTTAGATTTAGTAATACATAAATAACTTTTGTAAATTAGATATGCATGCAAGATTCGAGCTCTTGCCCTCTAGGTGTATTTATTTATTTATTTTAGTTATACCAACAAAGTGAAACACCATCACAATCACCAAGTAAATTTAGTAAAACACAAAATAAAACAAGACAAGTGTCACTTCAATTATAGGTATAAAGAGCATGCTTCACAAATTAACTGACGGAATTAATAAATAAATAAATTAATTGAAACAGCCAACTAGACAACACAACAATCTTTTAAATTTTTTCTGAGTTCTTTGGTAATTCAACGAAGAGGTTGTGTTAAATTTTTATGGGAGGCGACAACTAGTGTACTCTTGATCGAAGTTATTAACGTTTATCACCTCGACCTTTTGCGAGTTGAATAAATTAAATAATTGAATTTGAAGTACAGCAAGTTCAATATTTGAGTTAATGACAAGGTGAAAAAAACCCACTAAAATTGTGTACAGCATTCCAATGTTCTTCAATCCTTGTGTTGCAGGTAATGACGGCAAACGTAGACGGCCGTCCACTTTACCTGCCATTTCAATTTCTACCTTCGAAACGCCGGTACCCAGAGTATTTTGGTGTAATCGATTCTCCTATCGATTTGAAAATAATCGCCCAGAAGATCCAAGGCGGGGAGTATTCTAATCTAAGCGAAATGGAGGCTGATCTGTTGCTGATGGTCAGAAATGCTTGTCTTTTCAACGAGCCGGGTAGTCAGATATATAAAGATGCAAAAGTTTTGAAGAAAGTGAGTATTCAATTGACTTTTAATTGAACAATTGAATTTATTTTAAACTGATAATTACTCTTGCTTCAAGCTGATAAAGCTTTTGATATCTTTAATTAAATTGATTATTTTTTTGTTTTTAAATCTATGTAAAATTAATGTTGTGTAAAATATGTATTTTTCCAACAACAAGGTAGGATTCGATATGCCTATACCGACAAATGAACCGATAATTAATTTCTTATATATAAAAGCAAAATACCACTCACTGATTAATCATGAAACCTACTATAACACCTACTAACTTAAAAATTGAGAAGATAGGTTTCTTATATGATGTAGACATCCGCTAAGAACGGCTTTTACGCAAATCCTGAAGGGGGAAAACGAGGGAAGGTACTTTTTATGAAAGTCTTAGCGTACGAATACGCGGGCGGCCGCTAGGATATTATACTCCTTCGAAAATCACTATTGTTAATTGGTAGCAGAGGGGTAAGATACAAGTTTGTCCACAGGTAATACAAGTCCGCAGACAGGAGATCGAGCAGCACGGGCGCGGTGGTCCTTCGAAGACGTCGGAACGTATCCGCAGCAAGCGAACGTCTCGCGTCGGACCCGTGCCGTCGAGTCGTGCGCTCGCCATCATGGACCCCCCGGGCTCCGACCCTGAGCCTGAGGTCAAGGTAAGATGTATACTGGAGTCTATGAAAGCTGAAGTGGTGAAACTGATAAACATTTTTGAACTAGCGTTTGGCGTGACCGCTAACAGAAAAGGCATTTGTCTCAAGGTTACTGCAACTTGCTTACAATATATATTATAGTATAAGTATGACTTGCAGCACTCTGAAGACAGTGCAGACAGTGATGAAGAGAAAGGGGAGAATGAGGATAGTCCACAGTGGAAGCTGTTGGAGACTGTCAAGAATCACCTAGGGCCGAGTGGTAAGTTGTGGAAGTATTTTGAAAATTTCACAACGCTAGCCACTAAGAGTAATTTATTTCAGTTAGGTTTTTCTTAAGCTTTTATTTTGACTTGCAGTGTATGTTTGTATATTAGCATGTTGCTATATTTGTATATTTACTTGTTAAGTGTCTGTTCAAATCTTGCAAGTTTAATTATACACACTTCCTCTTACACTACAGAGCTGAAATTTTCCATAAACCTTCCGTCCTGATGACAGTGCATTTTAATCATAAACACAACTTGGTACTATGTGCAAGATCATCTCCAAACATGGGAACTCCTCAACGGTTAATGTTACAGTTATGAAATTTTATGTGTTTCTTCGGACCTATTAGGGCTTCATAATTAAAGCTTGTGTTTTTAAATACGAATATTTTAATAGATTTTATTAACTTATCAGAGCTATAGTTTTAACCTTAATTTGTCATCTTATCAAAACTGTTTCAATTTCAAGATAAGAATTAGTTAGTTTGCTAGTTTAAATAGCTTCTATAATGTTATTTTTCGTCATCATTAAAGAATAAATTGTTTATATAAATGATGTGTAAACTTTTAAAGAAAACAAATATGCTAAGAATTAAGTTATGGACTCTTCTACAGGTACCCCAATGGCAAATCCATTCTGGAAGCTTCCATCGCGCAGAGAGTACCCAGATTATTATAAGGAGATCAAGAATCCAGTATCTTTGAATCAAATAAAGAACAAGATCAGACGAGGAAGCTATGGAACACTTTCTGAGGTGGCCGGTGATATGAATATCATGTTCGAGAACGCTAAGCAGTACAACGTGCCTACGTCTCGATTGTACAAGGATGCTGTCAAGTTACAGAGGTATGTGCACTGTAGGGTACGGTATATGACTCAACTATGAGTCATATTGGGATTGGTAACCATTTCGGGCTATGCAGGATCTTCTAAATCGGTTTCTCATGGCTGAGGCTCGTAGTCATCATAAGTAGAATTTGCTATGGTGTTCTTCCAGGCTATCTTGAGCAAGCTGTATTGATGCGTGCATGGTGGATTTGTAAACTTGTTTGATAGTATCGGTCCAGCGGGCCCGTGACCTCCCCCTACTTCTCTTTCCTTCCACGTGGCCGACCACTATTAGTTTTTCTAAATTACTATACAGCTATACGGGGTACACAAGATTAATTTCATCCCATTTGTACATTTCTCCGGGAAAACGTGGTTTCGGTATAGAGTTTAATATGAGAAAATATGACTCATGTGTCATAGATTACATGAACTTTGCCCACTTATACCATGTATCTTACGTAGATAAAAATGAATTTAAGTTTTTTATTTTTTTATGTCTAGGCTTATGCAGAATCGTGTACAAGAATTATTGGATATAGTACAGAGCTCATCTAGTGATGACGAGAGTCTGTCGTCTGTGAAGAATCAAGCGCAAACAAACACGCCCAGACCACGGGGTAAGCAATTGCAAAAAAAAAGTGTTCGCTAATTTATTACATTTTTAATTTGCTCACTATTGTTTATTGCGAAGTTTCTTTCCCTTATCCACAGCACCTTTCAGAAACTATATTCAAAGTAATAATGGGTGTCCAACAGTGTATTTCAAAAATATTTTCCCTATGTATTTGTTAACATTTTTGTTTTGTTTTATGATTGATTATTAAAAATGTCGACTTGAAGTCGATTTTTTCCACGCAAGTAGCCTGATAAACGTCGTAGTACACGCGTGTACTTAGGTCATTACATAAATCGACTTTGACATAACGTTCACCTACGGCTGGCGCTGAAAATACCTCGAATGAAATAACCAACTTTGCACCCTCGTACGATAATGTGCTATTGCTATTTCATTCATATTTCAGGTCGTCCTCGCTTGAACCCGGTGCCAGTAGCAACTCCCTCCCCAGCCCCTTCCCCCAGCATCCCCAAAGCCAACCTTCCCCTCAAAAAGAAACTTCACTACGTGTCCAAGCAGCTCGTGGAGTTCACGTGTTCTGATGGAAGACAACCTATGTTGTTATTCATGGAGAAACCCAGTAAAAAGCTGTATCCTGAGTACTATAATGTGATCGATAGACCCATAGATATGATCAGTATTGAAGCTAATATTAAGGTAATATATTTTTTTTTACCTTACAGGGATCACTTTTTAGGGATCAACAATTAATTGCGAGACTCAGAGAGAGTTTTTTGTGCGGACAAGCGAACAGAGAATTTATTAATTTATTTAATACTAAGTGTCGCCCATGCACGTTACACAAGGTGGCTGGTGCGTCTTCAGCCACGAAAAAATACTATAGCTTTTGCTACTTTTTGACATTTGACAGTTTGACACAACTAATACATAAATGTATCGTTAAAAACCATAAGTCGTAATCGAACATAATTTTAATGACGATTTTGTGGGGTCACCTTCTTGACCCTTAGACCTTGACCCCCACTACTTCAGTTTAATAGGGACGCGATTCAAATTAAAGTTACAATAAATATAAATAAATTAGTAATAGTTTTTTACATACAATAAACTACGAATAGAATATACATAGAAAAGCTTTGGTGACGGTGAATGACAGTAATTTAATGTTGACTTTATCTTTTCCTCGTTTTCTCCCCGTTCTTCGTCACTCTCCTTCCCATTCTTCTTCTGTAACACGTCCTGAAATGGTATATTGTTAATGTGTATCTGGGGCTGGTTGCTATCGTTATTGATCCTAGTTGGTTCAGCAATGTACGGCTTTCTTTGTTTCTTTCTCTTCTCCGTGTATTCGGGTCTATTACGTCCGCAGGCAACGCGTTAGCAACACCCCAATCTGTTATTAATGTCCACGGGCGGCGGTGATCACCTACCATCAGTTACGAGTCTGCTCGTTTGCCTGGTTATTACACAAAAAAAAGACTTATCCTAAAGGGAAAATTTATATTTCAGAACGATCGCTACAGTAGCCTAGAAGAAATGGTATCCGATTTCCGTCTCATGTTCTCCAACTGCCGTCAGTTTAACGAAGAGGGTTCCATGATATATGAGGATGCTACTCTTCTAGAACGTGTAATGAACGAGAAGGTTAAAGAAGTTAATGTTTCTGCTCCTGCTCCTGTCACTGTCACTGAAAGAAAGACTCCAGTGAAGGCTGTTAAAGTGAGCAAAAATAAACAGATGACGCCGTTCGAACAGAAATTAAGGACTTTGTATGACGCTATTAGAGATTATAAGGATCCAAAAGGTTAGCAGTTCATTATATCATCGTTATAATTGTGCATCATTATGATCTTCATTATTATGCTCATTAAGATCATCATCATCACTATTGTCGTCATTGTTATGGTCATTAAGATCATCATCATCATCACTATTATCGACATCATCATCTTTATCATAATCATCACTATTTTTTTTATTACTGCCACTAACATCATCATAATCGTCATTATTACTCTCATTATCGCTACCATCATCATTTTCATGCTTGTCATCATCAGGATCTTATTATCACCGTCATTTGTCATTAAGACAACTCAATCTTATTACTACAAAGTAGGTATTAAGTATACTACATGTTTTAGGATAAGTTACGGTTAATTTAACACAGTTGTAAGCATGGTCTAGAAGAATTAGAATATTTTTTCTTCACTTACTGCTTTGGTCACTTATTGGGAATCTATATACATGTACTAAGGAGCGACTTAAGTAACCATTAACGACTCAGTGTAACAGAAAGTGATAAATTAAACATATTCTGAATCAATTTCAGCAAACCGTCAACTAGCACTGATTTTCATGAAGCTGCCAAACAAAACAGAATATCCAGATTACTACGAGCTGATAAAGAATCCAATAGACATGGAGAAGATAGCCCACAAACTGAAAAACAGTGTGTATACATCAGTGAACGAACTAGCCTCGGACTTCATACTGATGTTTGACAATGCCTGCAAATACAATGAACCGGATTCGCAGATATATAAAGATGCTCTCATTTTGCAGAGGGTTTGTTTGCAGACGAAGCAGCTTCTCAGGTAAATTATAAAAATATAGATTTAAAAAGTCGATGGAGGATGCTATTGACAGGTGACAGCTGACAAATGCCAATGTCAGTTGAGTCTGTCAACTTCGCCTTGTTCGTTTCACGCATTTATCTTCGCGCAATGAATTTGACACGGTCTTTTTTGAACACAAAACTAAAAATTTTGGACACTTTATTTTTGATACGGTGTAAATTTAATAATTCATTTTATTTGTAAAAACGTTTTTGATTGGTTTAAACATTTATTACGTCAATAATAAATATAAGTAACTCGAAGCCAGGGAAATTTCTAGTCATATATAAAAGTGTTCTATCTATTTTTTTACGTAAACATATGTAATTAGTTAGTTTGTCCTGCAGAGAGGACGATGACGCCGTTCCGGATGTTCCCGCCGCAGTACAAGACCTGCTTCTTAACTTGTTTACCACCGTCTATAACCATCAGGATGAAGAGGGCAGGTGAATATTGGAATACACGTTTTTATTTACTACTGTGAGTAGGGAGCTGCTTGGGATTTTCTTGCCACTTCTTCTAAGACAATTAACTGTTAGGACTTGTGGGACGGATGGCGTCGTTTGACTCGTAAAAAGTGTTTGTAAAAAAATGAATGTTGATTTTTGATTTGAAATTTGTGAGTCGTTTTTTGGTTCAAGGATTCGATTGTTTTATTTTCAAAAATACGCGATTTTCATAACTGCTGACGAAGTCTGGTGCACTAGAAGTAATTAAACTTTCGATAAAAAAATGAGGTTTTATGTAAACATCTTGAATTTTTATATTACTGGTCTATTGGGCTTTTTAGTGAATAGTAAAAATAAGATACTTATTTACTATCGCAGGTGCTACTCAGACAGTATGGCTGAGCTCCCAGAGCACGACGAGTCGGCGGGAGGCAAAGTCCGAGCGATATCGTTGGACCTCGTTAAGAGACGCCTCGACAAGGGACTGTACAAGCGGCTCGATCACTTCCAGCAGGATATGTTCGCTGTGTTTGAGAGGTTTGTGATGTTAAATTCATAAATAAATACGCATACACACTCATACATCGCGAATCTCACTTATCACCCGGCAACAAAGTCCATCTGTCTGCCTAAAGTGTAACTATGTCTAAAACATAACAGACTTAGTTACTATTGTATTTATAATACTAGCTTCCGTCCGAGGCTTTGCAAATTTCAGTTGCATTGTACGTGAAAGCGTATTAAATAACCATCCAGTTACCCCTACGCCCATCCATCAACCCTGGATGAGGTCCCATCCACCAATCAAGTCATTTATTTATTTATTTATTTATTAGACACACCAACAACATAACATATACAACATTCATAACAAATCTTATACATCTA
>DWJZ01001381.1:0-23790 GCA_018249125.1 Asbolis capucinus
TTAGAATAGCGATAGTGGTATTTAGTGAATACACAAACAGGTACCAACACAAATACTTATTAACAAAAGTTTGTAATATTGTAACCACAGATTTAAAACTGATTCAATCAGTGAATAATTGGACAAAATGATAGCAAAAAAAATTACGACATAACGAAAAACTCACATCAAAATACAGACCCCTCCAGTCCTCACACTAAATAATACGATTATAAATACACGCTTAACATAACTACAGAATAAATGACTGAAAATATTGTAAAAATAATTGTTTTGATTACTTTACTATTATTTCATTTTCAATATACCTAAATATAAATGTTATCATATAAAAGGAAAAGCTTGCCAAAATTAACGCAATTATTATCTTCCCATAAAATATACGGCAATAAAGAACAAAAAGACGTAGATGAACAAAAATTGAAATAATCATACATAGAGTAACGTAGACATATATAATGGAATAGTTCAATGCGGGAAGTGTACAGTTCATCACTTACAGATGACAAAAGGGAGCTCACAATAATCGACAAATCATTTTCTGATTAATCTATGTTACACATTAAATCATGTGAAGCCTATACTATATTGAATACTCTATGAAAAATTACTTCTATTTTTAAAATCTCTCGAGTACCACTGCCATTTTTATATCTACTTAAGACTCGCACAGATTGCAAACAAAAAGATTTATTGTAACAAAATATTCATTTATTTTTTGTTAAGTAAAACAATAAACTATCCAGAAATTAAATTAATTCAAATCACTTGAAAGCTGTCAAAGTGAATTAAATTAAAAAAAATCGATGTTCTTCGGATTCAATCAAGTTACAGAAAACAGAATATTTCTTCAAATCAGTCGCGCAAGTTACATATCATATATTTTCCCGCCCATTTTCAATAATAACTTTATGTTAGTATCCAGTCTGGATAGATAACACAATTATTATATACCTATATGCAGCTAAAAAGTAATTATCAAGTTTTATGTGCATATAGATGTAAACATAAATCTTATTTTAAGAATAAAAATATAAGTGCAGGCTTTTATTAAACCATAAATTGTGGTTTAAGATCTTCGCAAAATAAAAAAATTAGAATTAGAATTTCCGCATCGGTTCAGGAATTTCAATAACTACACTTTGTAAATTACATGTAATCTTATATTAAATAGATACTATATAATAAAATATAAAGGGCAGTGACGTAAGCAATGTAGAATTGGTCTTAGAAAATGTATTATTTTAATGCTACAATTTCACGTTTTTACTAGCGTTACAAAGTTAGTTTACATAGTATATATACAAGTTTTTGCCGTAAGGTATCTATAGGCAACACACTCTGTTAAGATGTAAATATATGAGATATAGAATTTAATGAAACATAAACCAATATCGATTTTATGAAATCTTTGATGTGCTCTAGTTTTCATTTTACTCACATGATTTGGGAATGTTGTAAAAAATATTTTATATTTTTGTTGGAAAAAAAAAAATTAAAATGTTTGAAGAAAAAAAAAATTTCGTGATAATGATTTTTAATATTTTAAATAGCCACGAGAACATTATTGCAACCAGCAACAAAACATAATTATGGTATAAGGTTAAATGATTGTGCTGCTTAGGACTTTCTTACCTCGATCCTTTAGGGCGTGCAGTCTTCTTAGTATAGACTTTAATCACGGGAAGTTACAATAAAGACAACACAAACATCCCTCGCTCCAATCATACACACACACATATGAATATTGGATCAATATTGGACACATTTTAATATGACCAACATTAGTTAAAAATAAATTCACTGATTTTAAAAAGTAAAACATGACTTTCATTCTGGCATTCAAGTAAAGAAAAAATCGGCTGGACGTATGCATAGTTAGGCTGAACTGATATTATCATATACTGCGAAGTATCAAAAAAAAATAGGCTTGAACTCGACTGCAGCGCCACCTGTCATGCCTGATTGTAGATTTAACAATTAGGGGCACAAAATTCATGGAAATGAGTGTAATCACCTAACGTGTTCAAAAACACGTACAAAAATAATCAAAGAAACGTTAAATATTTTTGATAACTTTTTTATGTATTGTATATTATGACAAAAAAGCAATGTGTCTTAATAGCAGTATTCTCTGTGTCGTTCCGTTTCTTTCTCTTTCTCAACAATACACCAAATAGAAAATTTTAATTTTAAATTCCTATTTATTCAAAATTAAATTGAAAGATTCCCTTGCCAAATTTTTAATAGTTAGAAAATAAAAATATTCGCATTTGCTATCAACTGTTCATACAAAGACTGCATTATTTACATACGAGAAAATTTAAAAATGAACCATGAAAATACAGTAAAAAATCGAATTCCACATACAATAGTCAATAAAGGACATTTTTAGTCAGTCTTACTAATCCTTGACTAGCCTTAGTTATGCAACTATACAATAAATGTCACATATATGCAGCACTGATCTGCGTCTTAACGCGTTATTTAGGCGTATTTTGCAGTCGAGTGTGTCTAATAAAAGTTATTAGTGGCAAAAAGCTTTACATTTGAAAAATCTAAGTATAGGATGAAAAAACGTTCTTGATACTTTCCTACTCTTTTAAATCGATTTAAGTATATCGATTAAAAAAGGATTTACAATAAAGAAAAATTGAACAATACACACCAATTTAATTTAGGAATCTTCATCAAAATCTGATTCTAAAAATTCAATATCATCAAAATAGTCATTGGTCAAGTTTGACAATATTAGACGGGTGATTTTATAAATCCTGTATGCTGTTGAAATTCAACCGTAATTCAGTACTGAATTTGCGTAAGCCAAATGCATTGTAGTGTGCGTAATGTTTTTATTTTGTAATTTACTGTATTTAAAATGCATTATTTATTAAGATATTTGCTTTCTGCAGTCCTTCTCCATATAAACTTTAACTGTGCCAATTTTCATATTCCTGTTACAAAGTTTTTTTTTCAATAATTAAGATATGTATGGATAGAATATCAAACTCAAGTGGGCAACATTTGGTATATATGTATGTTATCGACAATTCAAATGTTGTCAACGGTAAAAATCAGCCCTTCAGCTTTCATTAGACAGACTCTAGTAATTCCATAGCTCATATACGGCGAACTGTTTCTGAGAAATCATTAGAATAATAAACCTTATATAAGACACTGCGCGCGATTACCGACCAATACTTGTGAACATTTTAATTTGTAAACGAGTACTCACGATTTGTTTAGAGAGATAGACTTGGTCTTAACGTGACCATGACCCATACAACTGAGTTGAAATATTGGTATAATAATAAGTAAATCGTGAGTACCCATTTACATTAAAATGTTTAGTATCCTCGATTATGTTAGTATAAAAACGTAGCATAGTTAATATTTATGATTTGTCGCAATTTATAATCAACCAATCACCGCGCAATATTCTGACATTCCCCCTTACCCCCGCGCATTGACTGACTTGGTAGCAAAATATAAGTCTAGTAGGCTATATCCCTGTTATTTCTTTCATATCAGAATGTTCATTACAAGAATGTTTTAACTACAATTTCCAAGTTTTAGCGGATAAGTTGAATCAATCATATTTTCTTTCAATCAGTTTTCATCAAGTTTGATTCAATCAAACGCATTTGAATCAATCAATGGATTACTGCATTTGCAAAAGTACTGGCTTCCTTTCCTGGCTGAGCAAATTTTGATATGATATATGGTAAGCTTAAATTCTCCACCCTTCAAAATTGTTGAAAAATACAGAAAATATTTTCGGTTTCATTTCAGTTTCACAAGCTTATACTTTTTTTTTTATTTTAACGAATTTTGGGATGTAACATACAGAAAAAATAATAATATATAAGTAATAATTTCACATAATAAAATCTTAATCTTCTCATTTAGCATCAAGTGTCATTATAGAAAACTTAAACAGGTTGTCATATTCAAAGGTTTAATGGGTACTCACTATTATAGTAACAATTTTGTTGTGATTACTGCCAAACGTAACTTAAAAGATAATTTACCGTGATATCCAAATAAGTATTTATGTTATTTAACAATGTATGGAGTTAATACACTATCATTTAAAATACTCGTGAACGCCAGCACCAGATCTAAACATCTGAAGGGTACTTACGATTACTAAATCATTAGTCTCGGTCAGAATTAATTTCAATCGAAAGTACCCATCAAAAGGTCTAGCATCTGAAGGGTACTCACGATTACACCAAATCAACGATTACCTCTTACCAAATTAGTAGTGTTCCGGCTGGAACTAATATCAATCATGAGTACCCCGTACAACCTAACTAGATTAGGAGCATTCAAACAACGAAACCAGTGTCACCGGAAACCACGTAATGAATAGTAAGTACCCTCAGTGTGTCGAGCGGGGCCGGTCTCAATGGAAGCAACGTCAATAGTGAGTACCCTCAGTGTGGGCGGCGCCTTCGCCTCCGGGTGCTGCGCGGGCGCTAGAAGGGCCGCGCGAGGAACACCCTCGTGTCTGTGCGAGCCACTTCAACGAACCCCAGCTTGGAGTAGAACTGTTGCTGATAGGGCTCCGATATGTTCGTTATTGTATGAACTCCGCTCGCACCTGCTCGAGGGTAGAAAAATAATGATACGTATAATAAATCCTACTAATATTATTAATGTGTAAGTTTGTAACAATGGATAGATGGGGCGAGCGCCGGTAGGAGCGGGGCGCGGGTCGGTGGAAGGATGCATGACCCCTAGTGGCAGAATTTTTTACGCACTTTCGTGCTTCGGAGGGCACGTAAAGCTGTCTTCCTCGGTCGTAATCGTTAGTTAGCAATCGTTAAGCCTTCGAGCGGCATAAATACTTTACCTTGGTGAAGTATGCTCTAGGATGATGAGAGACCAATGTTCAATAGTGGGCCATTATAAAAGCCAGCCAGTCTGTGTACTTTGGTAAAAGGCGTATAATATACACACGCCTACATTCCACTTCCGCCATATACTTTCCGGTTTAGCTACGAGTTTCGAATCCGGAACCTCTGCTACTCGATACCAAGTAAATCCACATGAGGCTCTTATGAGAGCCACTAATATTAAAGGGATATTGGTGCGGACGAGAATTCAGTAATAAACAGACTTTGCATTTTCAATTAATGGTTAATCTCATTTTAATGCAACAGTGAAATTAAGTACAATAAAAAAAATGTGCCATAAGGCGTCATGTGGCCCGCGGATCCCGGTTTGCGACCGCTGAAATAATAAATATTAAATAATCTATTAATATTAAAATATCATACCATGAGCCCTAAGCGCGGCGAGCAGGCAGGTGACAAGGCGCGCGGGCGCGAGAGGATCACGTGCGGCGCTCCCCGGCAACACATTGCAGACCAGCAGCGCGGGATGCGCGCGGGACACGCTCTCCGGCGTCTCGTCCGACCACGAGTGGAACTCGCCGATGTACACCTGAAATATAACAAAACCGTGAATATCTACAGTATAGGGTGTTGGAGGCGAGTGAAACGAACGATTCTTGCTGTTAGAATGATTTATTGAAATAAAATAAAAAGTATTTATTTCGTTTTAGGAACCAATAGCTCACTTAACGAAAGTCAAAAATTCACAATAAAAAAGCCCTCATCAATTAAACATAATAACAAAACATTCTTAAAAAAATCATATAAATAAGAAATATGTATTTGGGAGCAATGCCTATCCGTCATCGATTTTATAATATCACAAACTAATATATACACCAATGTAAACCGGAAGAAAAAAAGAACTCTTTTTAAAAACAAAATTAATTATACAGATTTTCAGTTACCTGACTGGAATTGGTAGCAGATGGGAGCAATTCCTAGCATCCTTGTCATTTAGGTACCCTATTAAACTATAATATCCCTTGCTTGAGTTGAAATTTTGTATGTTTCTTGAATATATTCACAGACAAATACATGACATAATACCACTACAATATAATAAAATTAAAAAGCTTTTTTTAAGGACCGTCATAACGTGTTACAGGACGCCCCCCTCCAAATTGCCACTTGTAACAACTAAAAGATCCCTTCAATTTAAACATCAATACCCAGAGTTCAGCATCTCCGCAGACAAGACTCCTCTTTTGGCAGGCAAAAGGCTTTTATCAAAACATTTATCTAGATATCTTCAATACATTTACAAACTATAAATATTTGAACACCGTTTCGGAGAGGTACCCCAACAACGAGAAGAAACTCCTAAGGACATCATATTAAAACAAAACAAACACTAACTACAGATTTATTTTATAATGGAATTTGAGTGGAATAGGCTGCAGTTCTGCTGCCGTAACATCCTTTCTGTATAAGCAGGGTGAATTTGTTTCTTAAATATTTCTATATGTATTTTTAGAATGGACTTTGACATTTTATAACAAAATCGTACACCGAGCCCCAGAAAAGACCGCAATGAATCGTATAACATTACTTTGGCAGCATCACTAAAGTGCCCCCACTCGAGTAGGTGTAGGGAGTACTTGTATCACATCTCGATTTCTACAGGTAAGTCGAGAAACTTTCACTTAATTATAACAACGTACATCGAGCCCTACAAAAGCAACACACTGCGTCGTATGACATTACCCTAACAGCATTATTGACCTCCCCCTCTTGAGCAGGTGGAGGTTGTATTTGGAGGACATCTTTATTTCTATGGTGGAGAATTTTATAAATACATACACCGAGCCCCAAAAACAGGACACTGCATCATAGGTTTATAATTTACCTTGGCAACATCACTGAGGTCCCCCCTCTCGAGCAGCTGGAGGGGGTACTTTGAACACATCTCTGGCAGCCAGGCCACCGCCTGCCGCTTGTAGAACTCCTTGCTGTTCAGAGCAGCGCACGCGTACCCCACTATCTCTGGTGTTACACCTGGATTATAATATTGAGGTAAGTAATCACTTTTCACGTAATAGTCATCTCCAGTGATAGCCTAAGACTTTGATTGTTGGTCGCTCTCTTGTCCTAAGTTTAAATCCTGTAATTTTCGAAGTTGTGTGTATTACAGGTTAATTACACCAGCTTCAGCTATGGAAAAACTCGTGCAGAAACTTTCATTCCTTGTAGATCCCGTAAAGTTCTCGAAGTTGTGAAGACTATCAAACCTCACTTGGCTAATGTGGTGGACTAGGCATATACCGCTAACAATATGACAGGAGACCCCAGCCCAGTTGTGGGTTTGATGATATGATCATCAGGCTCCTGGTACCGCACCGAGGGAAGCACGGAAGCGCTCATAAAATTTTGGCACTAACATCACCCACCATTTCCTACATGCGTACTACATATATCTAAAGAAACCTGTAACAGTTTATTCATCTTACCATTAATCTTCCCTTCAGCTACATCTATCCCTTTGTCCCCCTCAGAGTCCTCTACATCCACTTCAGAGCTATCCGTGTCCGACGGAAGACAACCCTCGTCGTCTTCCACCACCATACAAAATTCCGGCGAGAGGGTTAAGAATGGAGCCACTATCCTGAAAAAAAATCAATATTTATGTACGATGTTGTTTTAAGGAACTTATTTGACAACTTTAAGGCACCAAATTATTAAAATCACAATACAATAACAAATTTAAAAAAAACATAATGACGGACACCGTTCACAAGATAAGACGAGAAAAAAGTATACGCCAAAGAAATGTATGCCACGGTTAAAAGCGTTAGTGTGAAATGAAAGAAAACGAGACAGAAAGATCACAGATATATTTGTCAATAGTGTCAGTGTCAAGTGTCACCTGTCAAGAGTGATTCCCCGCCACCGAAGGCTTACCATGACCGTGACACATGCAACTGGTTCCAAACATTAATATAACAAAATTAATCGTGAGTACCCCCGTTTATATTTGGAATATATAGACGTTTGTGTTCTTACCTATCAGTCGGTAGACTCTGTAGGTCTGGAGGGAAGAGTTCGCTACCATCGGAGCCGTCTCGACATGTCTTATGACATATCACATTTATCTGAGAACAACAAAAAGTTTTAACGGAGACAGCAAAAAAATTATACGTTTCACCCAACTTATACTTAAAAAATTGTTGGAAAAAAATATATATTCATTTATTTATGTATTTACAAATAAGCAGTAAAACATTACAGATCTTTATGTCCAATACGTTTCACAGTTTTGCAGAGTATCTCTCTGTCGTCCAACGAAGTTCAAGAAGTGTTGTGCAAAAAATATCGATACTTGGGGCCCAGTCCTAAGCCATTGTTGATCAAGGCCCGTTCCACAGGAGACTCCTTCACGAGGATATGTATAGTCTGTGGTACCACAAACATCTTACGACTCTGTCGGGCTCTGACGTAGTTATTGGAGACATATAACGATATCATACGATATCAATGATATCGATTACATATCGTCGATATTTTTTTACGTTAAATGATTTAGCTCCCGATCACGTACCTACCTAATGGTAAGAAACGTAGTGTCTTCGATCGTAAACACACTTAACATAGTGAAAGCCTATTCACTTTTGACTTGAAGAATATGGTAAACTTACAGCGCCCTTCCTTAGTACGATTTCGATGGTAATGTAACTTAGTAAAAGTGTAGATTTGTACGTAAGTGTACTCTTGATTTAAAGACCTGATGGTACATTCACGCTGTTATCGACCGTTAAGGTACTCACGGAGTCCTCATCAGCGGCGACACATGGACGCACGGTGAAGGGCAGCGCGGCGGGCACGGCGTGCGGCCGCAGCACGTCCCCACTGCACTCGACAGGCAGCAGTCGCCGCAGGTCCGCCGTCAGCCCGCCCCGGAACACCCACGGCTCCTGCGCGCCGCTCTCGAACGCCTCGCGCCAACCGCGGGAGAACCCTATTCGGTTGGATTTTGTGTTATTCGATTGGATGTTGGGTTATTCGTTAGGGTAGTATGTTATTCGATTGCATGTTGGGTTATTCGATGTGTTATTCAATTGAATGATGTGTTATTTGACTAGCTTTTCTATTATTCGATCAGATGTAACAGGGTCAATTCTGTACATTAAATATTTTATGAAAATTTTGATGCAGGGAGGCTTTGTTATCGATATAGACACCAAATTTTTTTATGGTTTTATTTTCTTTCTTTCTGTTCGAGCTTTACACAAAAAACACTGAACAGATTTACATGAAACTAGGCATAGGCGTTGTTGAAAATTCGAAAATAGTTAAAGGATAGATTGTATCCCAGTAAATAGCTTTATTCCTGCAGGATAACAGGTTAAAATTAATATCGCAACTCTGAAACCAATATTTGATTTAATTATACAATTTTTATACATGTAAGTATTAATATTTTTCAAGTACTTACATGTGTAACTGCCTTGAGTATTGGACGCAATGTTTTGCGGAAATTTGCCAAGCTCTGAAATAATAAAAAAAAATGTCATGTACTGTACTATAATATTGCAGTTACTTTGTTTCAATCAACAAAAAAAGCCCTCACCCAGCCACTTAAGGAAGCCGCTGAGAAGCGCGAGCACCGCGCACAGGTCCCAGACGTAGGGGCGGAGCTCCGCGTGCAGCTCCCTGTTGGCGACGACGCCCAGTCTCCGCGCCGCCCGCCGCACACGCCCTGCCCACCACGAGAACCGACGGAGGCGGCGGCGCCATTCGCTCGTCTGACGATTTTTTTTATTACAAATCAGCTTAAGAAAACAAAATCATCAAACTGATTGTTTTCATTACACATTCGGATAATTAAAAATTTGGATAATCGAAATCGCAAATTATGTATGAAATTCATACGGAGATGCGGTACAGTGGAGTACATTATCCATAATACTAAAATGTACTATATATTTTTACGTACGCAAAAGGCGCGTATCAATACAAGTACGTGCACGCACTCATATACATACGCATGTACACACATATGCAATACATGTAAATACGTACAAGCACTCAAATATATGTATACATATGCATGTGTATACATACAATAAAAGCAAACGCGTGAACTCACATACACTTACATACAAAACTCAATACGAGGACTCATACACATGCACGCAATTAAAAGCCCGCATGCTCACACACTACACTAACCTCGGGCCTGCTCCCGCGTGGCAGCACGCTGGCGGCATGCAGCGTCAACCAGTGATAGTCATGCAGCAGCCGCAGCCCGCGCGCGCCGTGTTCGAACGGCAGGTAGAACAGGTCGCACAGCAGCACCAAATCCTCACTGCTCATGCCATGGGCCTCCTCCGCTGGCTCCTCTAGTGTCCTGGAATATGAGCTGATGGTTAATAACTCCATCTATCTTAAAGGACTTGATATAACAAGCGTCTCGCACGTATTCTATCAAACTAATACATTTTTTACCTTGCAGGGCCACCAATTTCTGTACGAGTTCTTTATACCTCGGCTACCATTTGAAAAGAGTATATCAACAATCATTACCTAGCAACTGCTTTCGCATAAAAAAAAATCATACAATTCGGTGCACTCCACTAAAAATTTTGAAGTTGACAGGCTTAAAAAGGATTACAGTCAAATCTAGTATCAGTCAAAACCTCCATTTTTAATGTTAGTTGATATCTATAGGTTTACTTATAGTAAGGTTTACTGATACAATAAGAATTCATGAATATTGTGTATGTAATCTCCTGACTTTCATTAAGTGAGCTCGATTCCTACGATAATATAAAATATTTTGACTTATGACTATACTACTTGTAGTGTATGTTCAACTCTATTAGCTCGCCTTAACTGGCAGTAGCCAAAGAGCATAATGTGTTCTCACTCGCACGGCACGCGATGGCCTCCTCTACAGATTCGACACAAATATAATTCCTGTTTTCATATACGTAAACCCTACACTGGTCAAAGCAGGTAAATGTACTGAACACTTTACTTACTCATCAGTAACTTCAGGAGGATCAATGGGTTCCACCATCATGTCTCCGCTCAGGGGACTGTTGCTCGGCTCCACTTGCATCGAACCATTCTGGTAACATGACATCAATTAAACATACATATTAATTTACATAGGGTATATATAATCCTAGGAAATTAAAAGGATTTTTCCTAGTAAGAAATTTCTTTGAAGCGAACATAGGCTGTTATTAATTTTAATAATAGACAACAACCTTCTATATTCAGTTCTATTACATATTCTTTTAAAAATTTACAGTTACAATACGTCTTTTTTTTAATTAGCTTGCATCAAGAGACAAACACGCAGAAAATATCATAGACAAGAGCGGGTTCCCAACTAATGTCAGAGATTAAATCAGTATTTCTAACACTTAATAATATTGATGCAGTCAATACTACTCCTTTTAATTCTTTATTATAAACTACTAACTGTTTCTTGCTTTGCTTCGAAAAAACCAAATACCAGGAAATATCCTTTTTACCATCAATATGTCACTTAAGCAGAAAATTTTTTAAAAGCAGTCCAGTAGTTTTTGAGTTTCACCTTTACAAACATTAAACAAAACATACTTTTATAATATTAGTGTAGATTAACTCACGAAATTAACAAATCAAATTAATTTTTGAAGTAAAACGCAAGGAAAAGGACTTCCACCTATAGTAAAAAATGTGTGAAATCTACCAATCCAGACTATACTAGTGTCGTGGAATAAGGCTATACCCTTCACATTGCAACAGAAGATCCAAGCCCAGTAGGACAGTTATTTATTTATACTATGAAAACAAAAAAATATTACTGGACAAATGGAGAGCTGTGATAGATTGCGATAATGATGATGATGTCAACTGACCTCGCTAAGACCATCATTCATGACCACATCGGAGTCAGTGGCGGTATTGGAGGGTGGGTCCACGTCCAGCGGCTCCACGCCCACTTCAGGGATCGACGGCCTGGTTGGGCTTAGTGTTTGGGGTGTGTCTGTAAGCGAATAAATATATTATTAGTAGGTAAAATAGTTTAAATTAAATTTTTTTTTGTTCTAAAAGAAATTTATTAATACATGTACATATTTGTAAGAAAAAATATCTTAATAATATATATTATAATCCCATAGACATAACTTCTTTTTTCTTCATATCTTTTATTTATTCTTCTTCAGTCACCCTTCTTGGAGTGGTATGTTATAATGTGTTGACTCCGATTGCAACACGCTTATTGGTTCTCTTCCTTTTTCATCTTTTCTTCGCTTGAGAATATTTCAAAAGTAAATGCTTAACCTTCTCATTTAACAAGAAATTATTGGTAGACAGATTATTGAAAATATCCTTAAAAGCTTTAACATTACCAGAATACAAGGATACTGCAACAGAAACCAATGAATCCAAACTTACCACCAACACTCATCCCGCCATTCCGTTGCTGTTCCTCCACAGCTGTCTCCACATCATCAACAATAATCTCTTCATCCTTGTCCTTCTTCATTTCTTCGATAAAGCTGGTACTCTCCAAGATACTATCATTGGACAGCGTATCATGGGCCTTGTCTATCATTGTTTGATCTGTTTCCAACTTATCCCCATTCTCTTCCAGAGCCTTCAATCCTAGGATGGGCACCGGGAGGGTTGATACTGGTATCTCGCTGGGTAGGGCTATGGAACTGGCCATAGGTATGATAGGGTTGGGTATGGATTCGTTCAATATCACCTTGGTTGGCGATACCAGTGAATTCATCACTGGGTTTGGTACTGGGTTGAACGGTTCCACTGGCGTTATCTGAATAGAAAGCAGGAAATGGAAAGGTTAACATCATAAAATATAAATGTAATTAAATCAAAACTATATTTTTCGTCTTAGGAACCAATATTTCACTTAATGAAAGTCAAAATTTATTTAAAGATTATTTTACTTCTAATTTATATACAAAAGTTTAATTTCTTTTGTATATAATGTATGGTTTAACTAAAAGTTAAGATTTATTATGAGCGGCTTCCGCAGCAGTTAAGAAGTAACCAATACCCAGACACATACAAAAACTGTGATTTTTACAAAGGTTATTTTATAGAAATAAGTAACAACTCAATTATAATATATATCAGTCTCCGTCAGTTAAATTGCGTCTGTCTGTCAGATAATGTGTTTTTTGCCTGTCCATGTATTGTGTGTTAGTATTTCATAGAACACATACCGTCGGACTGAATGTGTCTCTCTGTATATCGTTCCGTTTAAATGTGTGTCGGTCTGTCTGTCAGCACACACGTCTGTCACTCACCCCAGTGTGCAGTATCGGCCTGTCGTCAGCGAGCGCCTGCAGCTGCGCCGTGTGCACGGTCGGTATCGCAGCGGCCATGTGCGCGGTGCTGGTGGTCGCCGTGTAGCTGGTGGCGGTCACCAGTGACATGCACGTGTTCACGGACGGCAGGATCGGCACTATCGGCACCGGCGGCACTGTCACGCACACTAACATACGCTACAGGCTCTTGTTTTTAATATCGTATGCAGGCAAACTTTTGCCGCATTCCAACGGCTTTGAATACAAACCCCAATCCCATGCGTGTCGTATAAGGCGTACAGAAAACAGCTGCTCGGTGGTAAAGCTTTGTGCGATTATTATCTCTTATATTTTTAAACTAATATCGTCGCGGCCACTAAAAATTTTAATGCAAACGGGTACTGACGACCTGTTTATTATTTTACCGTGCTTTGCCGTGACCATGACCCATGCAACTGGCTCGAAATATCAGTAAAGTAACAATAATCGTGAGTACCCGATTGCATTAAAATTATTATTACCTTTTTGTGTAGTCCGTCTATCTGGCTACCATCCTCTTATTGTTCTGTTCCCAGATTTTTCCATAACATATGTATATTTATATAAAATATAAGTTAAAATCTTCTAAAAAAAGAGCATAAGTTACTGCTTAAATACATGAGCTATCTGCCAGTGAGCCCCGTCAAAATCGGTTCAGCCGTTCCAGAGATGGCCAGAACAATGTACCGTATATACAGACCGTACCGTATATGCATTTAGTTAAAATTATAGTTACAAACAGACACTCCAATTTTATTTATTACTATAGATATATAAAATTTCTTCAAACCTGTAACTGGTGGTTGCGGCTTGATGACGGGCCCCTGCGCGGTCTTAGGGATGGAGAACTCTGGCAACCACTCATTGATGGCTTGTCTGAAACAGATCATTATATATACTGCTTAATGGTTACGTAATTACGAACTTTTACAAAAATTTTCATACCCTATTTAGACACCCTTAACACTTTTTCGCAATAAAAGTAACCTATATCTCAAAATTTAATCTATCTCTAAAACAAATATCATCAAAATCTGTTCAGGTATTTAGGCAATAGTGTAACTGACATATTTACTTTTACATTTATAATACTAGCTACTACTAAATCCATCCACACCATCATCCATCCATCCATCCTCACAAACTTACACATTAATGATATTAATAGGATAGGATAGAATTAGTAAAATAGGATTAGTACCTGAGTGCTTGTCGATGATGGTAAACATGCTTCCCGAGAGAGACAGGTGTCTCGTCATCGCAGACACCCTGCTCGCCTTCTCTTTCTAACTTGATGTCCCACGACACTGCCTCCACTGTGCAATGAAATGAAATGAAAATCATTAATTTCCTTTTAGGAACCAATAGCTCACCTAACGAAAGTCATAAATTTACAATAAAAAATCCTTCGATATATACCGATTAAATAATATATATATCGATTAAATATAACAGCAAAAGATTAAAAAAAAAAGATTGTGAAAGATTTAATTTGCCTATACATCATCGGCTTTATAATAACACAAACTTAAGACTGTACGCTAGTGGAGGCCGGAGGAAAAAAAAGCTGCCAGAAAAAAAATTATATAATTACTTATAATTAAAACTTATAATCAGGAGTTTTTTGTGAAGCAAGTACCCCTAGAGGAAGCTTCAAAAATTTCTTTAAATTGCAACATAACATAAAATAATTAAAGAATTTGAAAAAGTTTTGTGAATCATCCTGCCTGCAAGAAGTGACTCATTTTCTAGGATTTTGTATTGAAATATGATCACTACCATGTCTATTAACTCTATTTTGCTTATCATAAATCACTGTGCGGCGTGTATATTGAAAATTTTACCATAATAAAGTCATACTGCAACTACCAAGCCATTAATTGCCCACTATTGAACACGGATCTCATCATAACTAAGCAGGCATAGAGCATACTCCACAACGCTGCCCAAGGCGGTTTAGGGGAGGAATTAGTAGGCAACTAACGTGGTTTAAAAATTCCTATCTAACGATAACAACCGATCCGGTTTTACGTGCCCTCTGTAACACGGAACCGCTCACGAAAATTCTGTTACTAGAGGTCACTCGAGCTCGTATCGACCGCAATGAACTTTTCCGATCACTTACGATCGTCCCAAGCCGTCTTTACTACGAAGGCTTCACACATTTCAATGTACAATGTATTTCAAAATACAATACAATACAAATATTCTGTAATGTGTACACACCAGGACATACAATTATAAGGACAAACAGTCGGAAAAGACGGCCTTATCGCTATACAGCGATCTTTGCCAGACAACCTTTTGGTAGGAAAGCTTAGGAGTATAACAATGGTATGGTGCACACTAAAGAAACTTATATTACCTTAACACACATAAATATTATATATAGCCAAGGCTGTATATTATCTATAAATAAAGAGAAAATAGCTTTAAATATTTACTAAAATACTTACTATGAGCCGGCGCGTCCAAGCTACAGCTGGCCCAGTGCGCGAGTGTGCGTATTGCGATCATATTCGCGTTGTACTCGCAGTTGGGGTTAGTTAGTACCCCACGCAGCAGGGGGATCAGCTCGGGGGACCGCCCGCAATATGGCCCTGGGGACCATTCACAGTATTCTAATAAACAGCCGACAAACGAGACAAAATGACAACGCACAGCATCATACACAAATTCATACTCTGACATCCTTAATTTCATGAAGGAGTTCAACCTATTGAAGTATTTTATTTTATACTTTTATAATTTATTGATTAGCATGAAATTTAAATAGCATGATTTACAAGTAAAAATTACAAGAGTTAATAACTGATGAAACAACAAAAAGTATAATTTTTGTTTGTCACAGGTTTCTAGGCAACGGTTTGTTATTAAACATTCCAAATCGAATTTGCACCAAGTATATAGCATAATCCACCACGCTGCTACAATGGGGATTGGTAGTGGCACCCAAGTCTCGAAAGCCTTTATGCCAGCTGAAGCCCTCCAACATGGCCTTAGATAGCCTAAGGAATACAACCGTGGACCGACGGTTGTACGTGCCCTCCGAAGAACGGAAGAACTCAAAAATGTTGTCGTTCTCTTTAGTGTGGAAGGATCTTACCGAGGAATATTCTCTTCTGGTCATAATCATTGGCGTGTAGGTTGTCCCATATGACGGGCGGCCGTCTCAGCACCTGCGTGATCTCCTCTATACATTCTGTTGTCAATGTCTTCGATATTACTTTAGGACCTGTAATATGTTCGTAAGACCAGCTTTAATATAAATTTTAAGTAACATGATAAAAATCATAATAAATGTTAAAAAACATATTTTTTAATTGGCTAAGCAGATTTAATTTTTTATTTATTTTGTAAAACCAAAAAGAAATAAAAAAATCTTTGGACTAGTCCCACACGGCTATATGATACCAAATTAAGCGTTAGCTTGTACTATGGTGATCAAACAACTGATAAACATACACATATGTTTTGAAATAAATACTGATATAGATATTTATATACACCCAGGCACACAGAACAAACATTCCTCATCATCACAGAAAAGTACGTTCTATGTGGGAATCGAACCCACGACCTGCGGCGTGGCAGGCTTGTTCACTAAGCACTAGACCAACCAGCCAGTCAACGTCGGTCATCTAAGCCTAAACATACACAAGGGCTAAACTTAAGGCGAATCATAACACTATTGAATTACCTTCAAACAAAATAATTTGAATAAAATTTATTCCTTAGTTTGGGCGCTCAAATGCTGAGAGAAACGTTAAACTGAAAACATTTCTTTTTCCATGAAAAAAATAACTACTACTAACCACTTTGATGACAATAATTTAATAAAGTTTCTAATTGTATTCGGAAATATGATAAGGAACTCGTTACAACTATACACTCTTGTAACAACATATTTATAACTACATACATATATTCTGTTTAAACTACATTGGCAGATTGCTGGTTACCATAACGTACGATTTTTACTATAACGTATTTTTCATCGAAAAGAAAACCCGTTTGTTTCGAGTTTATGTTTACCATTTACCGCAAAATGGTTTAAAAATATTTACCATTTAATTTAGAATTCTTCGAGAACGTTTTTTTTATCTACAGTTACTCAAAGGCAAAAAATCATACGCTGATAAAAATATGCTTCGCAAATAAGGAATAATATGAGAAAACGGAATATTCATACAGAAAATACATACATGTTCACCCTTCGAAAAATGCAAATTTCACGTCTTAAAACAAATCACTACCGCAGTGTTCAATAGAATCTTAGCGTCGTCGTGTATTGAATTAGACACGCCTTGGTTACGTCAATGGAAAACTTACGTGCCTTTAGTTGCAACTAATAAACATTCTTTTGGTTTAATTCACGGGTTTAACCTTTTAAAAAATTAGGGTTACAAATTATATTGGTTTGGGCCACATTTCACGTGTAGTCGTCGAGAGGATGACAAGAAACACCAAGTTGCGTCGTGTCAATGGAGTCCAGTAGACCGCTTGTTTGTTGTTTGACCCCAAACTAAAGTAGTCCCGTGGTTACTAAAACCTGACTACCAACCTTGAGGTTATGGTTTCGTTGTTCAGGACACTATTTTCTGGGAGGTATTTGAATATTTATTTGTCTAGGCAATATAAATATATATATGAGTTTATACAAAAAAATATATCTGATCACAACACAAGCTAACGCTTATTTAGGCATCAGGTGACTAAGTGTGAGTTGTCTTGAGATATTTATATATTCAGAGTTTTCATCTATGTACGTCTTAGAACGCGTGATGGGCTGATAGAATTAGTCTATATGTTAATCTTGACCCTCATTCATCACTGTGTCAAATTTCATTCAGATTCGTATAGTAATTTTTACTTTACGGAGTAACTAACATTTAGCCATCCATACAGCCTTACAAACATTCGCATTTATAATAGCAGTAGGACTGTCAATTGATCAAAGTATCCCATATCATATATCCATATCCCATAATAATTGCAATAAAATTGCGACACCTAATAAAGTTATGCATTCAAACAGACAAATACACTCACCGGTCCACATAATGTCTATTTGCTGCGAGAGCTTCGTGCCAAGCGTGTTGAGGTACTCCGAGCTGTTGACAGTGGGCACAGCACGAGTGGAGCAGTACTGAGTGGGGCACAATAAGAACCGGGGGCAGCCAAGGTGCTGATGTATCTCATTTGTGACCGATACCTACATATAGTTTTCATATTATTGATCTGTAGGCTACAATGGAAGAATGTTAACCAACAAATATTGCCTGGCAACTTATATTGGATATAAGATACAAAATGATCAAACTAGACAACCTTAACAAAGATATAAATAAATACCTGTAATGATATTAATAACTCAATAATAATATTGCCAGCCAGGACTAAGCAAAGTATATGAATCCTTAATCCCACTGTGACTTGTTTTGGTGGGATGTAAAATCTACTAATCTGTATATGACAGGATCATTACTTAAATCATAATAATATTATACTAATGTTAATTATGCACAGCTTTACGAATGATACATAGTTAATTGGTTTTGACTATAATAAACTAACAATAAATTGAAAAAAATATCATCAGACAGTATTGTTTATAGATTCTGTACACTAGAGAATGTTTAATGCATGATCACAAGGAACAAATATAAAATATTTATATGCACGCACATCAACATTACATGCTAATTAACATTGATATAACAGAAGTCAATAATGATGTAATAAAAGTAGACAAGACAAATAGTAACTCACCTGTGCATGAGCAAAACTTTGAAATATTTGTTTGTCCGATTCACTCATCTCTGGCTCAATATCGTCAAACAACAGAGCAAAACATGTACACCCAAACTGAGAGACCTGAAATTATTATTATATTAAGTTAGCTCATGCTTGTATTCAAAATTCTACTTGATGCAATCCATTGCCAACAGATTAAGGTGTCATACAATGACAAAGCTAATTACTTCATGGTTTGTATGAAGATTTCAGATTATAAAATGACTATTGTCGTCAATTTTGTCTAGCAGTCTGTCTAACATACCTAACTCTCTCCTATACCTAATGCCCACTGCATAGTGGTTGTTTTATTGTCTCAGACAGTAAAATGTCTAAAAACCTTTCTTAGTGCTCCCTCACTCCATATGGCAAATGCAAATACTCATACAAAACTTTGATTTAAAACAAAATAAATAGGGTACATATTCAATTCCTTCACAGTATTAATGACAGAATACCATTTTATTTCAAATGTCTACAACAAAAGGATACCAGATGTGAGTCAGCTTGTTACATTGTGAAAAGGGATGGAGAAATAAAATCATACGGATCTTACCTGCTCCAGCTTTCTTTTGAGAGTAGTTATCTCCTTTTGATTGCTATAAGTGATGTCTAGTCCTGGTGACAAAGCATAACAGAATGTCACACCCTGCTGCTTTGCAGCGCTTATTAATGACGTAAGGTGTTCTGCCTCTTCTACAGTGTATAAATCGCGCCAGTACGCACGATGTTTGTAGTCGTCCTTGGGTGCATAAACATACATGTCTAAGCCCCATTTTTTCAATCTGAAATTAATTAACAATAGTAAAATCTATAGAATTTACTAAAACACAGATATAAGACTGTTTTATGAGCAGAAATATATAATATAATCTGTATTTTAATAAAGACAGGGAAGCTAGAAGAACCCTAACATTACTCCAACTTGCATCATATATAAAACTTCTAATACAACTAATTTAGACCTAGCATCTAGGACAATCTATATCGGGTAATAAATTAAACTAACCAACCTCACATTAGACACCACACATTGCATTTGTGCACTAAATCATTGCAAATTTGGAAAAAGTGCATGTTTCAACTGACCAATCACAATACATTATTTTTGACCATCTTCTATCTTGCTCACCTTCATTATTTTATTATACAAGTTTTCTTTCTTTCTAACAGAGTCCTAAAACTTTCAACTAAATATTCTATTTTATTTTTATAACTTTAAAGTGCAATGTACTAGTCCTAATTGGAACAGTAATTTTCCACTAGCTATAAATACATCCAATCTTAATGTTAACAGTGGAGATGGATGGAAAATTTATCACAAGTCTGTGTTTAACTTTAAATAAAAGCTTCATTAATATTCTTTTAAATAAATAAATAACAGCCACATTTTATTACCTTTTTTGATTGAAAACAGCTAAGTGGCTATACATGATAATATATGTGTATATGTCATTTAATTAGCTTGTAATCTGCTTATAGTTATAATTACTAGTTAAAAATGAACTGTATATTTGATCATGGATGGATAAATATCAATTTACCACGATAAAAAGAATCAGGGAGTACTAAATATTTAACATACTTTTACAGGATTTTAGGAGATAGATAAAATTTTGCTTTAGATAAAGATATTTAAACACTAAACTTACTTCTGGAATAGATCTTTTCTTTGTTCCGTAGTCCACGGACGACCGTAAAAGCCTGTAATAGACGAGCTTAGGTCATTCACACTAATATTAACATACATCGTATAAGTATAGACCGCAGTAGCTACATTGACAACTAGAAATGCATATTGCAGTTGAAAATAAGACTTTTACCTTCGACGACGCCGCAAATGAAGTCATTTCGCTTAGAATTAGGTTCATCCGGCGAATTTTCGGTCATTTTAGAAAGAACTTTAAGATTTGGAACACCAACAACCAATCACTTTCAAATTATAATAATGGCCAAATTCGCGATTATTACAGATTATTTATACAAATACTGTATTATTAAGAAGTTAGCAATCAATGGTTCAAATTTAAATTGCCAAAAACTAGTATTTAAGGTGTAATTACAGAAATAGGGCCAGAAATGGAAGTAATACGACGGAGAAATCTAAATATGATGTGTCAAATTTCTGAAGTGTTTGAAGATGTCGTTAACATTTTGACAGCCGAAGTTGAAGTTTTTTTTATTACTCCATGCCTTAGAAGTAATGAGTTTGAGTTGGACCATAGAATAAAACATTAAACCTTAGTTTTTTACAACATCAGTACTGAAAAAAACTTCATTAATATTTCGTTGTTATTGTTACATAAGTTCATTTTTACTTAGTAATTACTTAGATATGAATAGATTTACCTACTTCAAAATTACTCTGAGACCTAGTGACTTGGTGTTATTTTTCAAAAAAGCAATGATGTAGCAAATCCTTGTAATTCCTGTAATACGCAGCGATGTATCATTGATGGACTGGTAAAGATTGATTTAATTTTATAAGTAAAAGAATACTAAATAAAACAAAAAGTGTATACATATATTTTTATTAATATGCATTTTGAGTAAAGCATAAGAATTAGTTCTATTCTTATGATAATAGGCACAGATATCTAAAGACATGTAATATACAATTACAACGCATATTTTGTCTAAATAACTACGGCTTAATACTGATGTTTGAGGTATCTTCTAAGAAATGAATATACAGCTTCCTACATACTTTTTAATGTAAATTATTCTCAAGTGTGTCTTCAGAGAAGGAAAGTGTATATATATATATATAGTTATATATATATATATATAACTTTTAACGTATTATATTTTTTTAATACCTGGAAAGTTCATAAAACAATAAAATACAACCTCGTAGTTAATAGTGCTAAAGCTATAATAATATCAAACATACAAAAGTGACTAGAACAACACAGATAATAAAGATATTTATATGTCACTGGCCTTAAAGGCCTGACCTGATTTAAAACAAATATTAAAGACTTGTTAACTTGACCAGCTACTAAATTTATATAATCAATTATGTATTTTCGATCTTACAACGTTCTATTACTTTTCAAATTCTCGAGTGTTTAGAAAACCAAATGTCTAAAAAGCGTCTAAAAAGTCAGTAGTCAAATTTATAAAATTCGATTTAACAAATTATCCTTACCCGTTAGTCGAAGGCTGGATCCGCGCCTGATTTATGTATAGTGACATGTACTTAAAGTTTACTCATTGGAATTAGTAAAACAATAAAAGGAATGGTGCATAAAATAATTGGTATGTTCAAAACAAGTCACAGACATCTGCTCTGCCTGAAAATTAATAGATAGCCTAAATATAAAAAGTCCTTCCACCCTTCAAACTACGTTCATATAAATGAGGTCAGATTGGTCATTGAGCAACGTTAAGATAACAGCATGAAATTCAATTTTAATACCCTTAAGTCACAAAGTTTGTTCCGAAAGTATGCACAATGAAAAATTTTGAAAGCTTATTGGGATCAACCTTTTGTAAAATACCTTACTAAGATTTAAAAAAAAACAGGTTTTAGTTGAGTTTGATTTCAAAATCAGATCAGGCGATTACCACTATCACATACAATGTACATCGTTCTTATTCAATGACAAATATATACAATTCTCTTCTATATTTACATAAAACACTTACTTGCTAAGAGAGTATTTACTTGCAAGGATATAATTAATTCTTTGATATTTAATACTGTTGGTTTAAGAATGTAATAATAATATTATTATTATCTCACACGCTTACGAGGACAGCAAGAATTTATACATTTCAAAATAAAAAGAAAAAATGATCAATAAGTACTTCACAATATTTCCATTTTATTATCTCAACCAACTTATATTTTTACTGTTTAATATGTAATTTTTTTTTTAAGTTTACTGAAAGGTATTGTTGACGCATTTATTTCAGATTCTACTTATGATTAACATTTTGCTATTTCAATTCGTATATTGTCCCGTTATACCACAGTCACATCACTACAAACGTCAGATATGTCACATGTCAGGCCCGGCTTGACACAATATTTGCCTTTGCACCTCAGAATCGAAATTATTCAAACGCCCATGATCAAGCTAGACAAATTCAAAGATCTAAACACGTTTCGGAAGGAACGAGGGTAAGTGCATTGTAAAATTATACAATGCATTAAAATCGTTTATATCTTTGGGTAATTCAGCCGAAGAGTAATGTTTAGGTTCTTCTGAGATCAAAGGCGATTGGAGATATGTTGATGCACTGTGCTTGTACAGTCCAGGGCGGGTAGTGGTCAGCCCGCGGTGCTACATGTGTCAGCCCAGCATCCCGCCCGACATGTTGCCGTGGACTCGCATGTGACGATTTAAATTACCCGACTGGGAGAACCTGGAAAGATATAAAGTGAATAAATTATAAGTTTATGAGCGTTACCACTAGAGACTAATTCGACACTTAGACACTATCAGGTTAGAATTAGATTATCTTTACATATATAAAAAAATAAGGTATGTTTATATGTTTGTCCTTTATAAACTCGAAATGGTAGGAGATAGAGCACTAAAATCTTAAGCAACTTTTTTTTTATAATAAATATCTTTAAAAAAAATCTTTGGACAACTCACACACGGCCATCTGACCCCAAACTAAGCGTTAGCTTGTGCTACGGTGATCAGATAACTGACAAACATACATATATACTTTTAAATACATACTTAAATCAATATTTCTATTACACATCCAGACACACAGAACAAACATTCCTGCTCATCACAGAAAAGTTTGACCTGGGTGGGATT
>DWJZ01001382.1:0-23782 GCA_018249125.1 Asbolis capucinus
ACTGCAAGTTAAATAAATGCTTGTAAAAAATATTTTAATCCAATTTGAATTAATGTAATATTTTTGACTCTCAAGAGAGAGTTCGATATTTGTATGACGAAACAAATAACTAGAATTTCAAAACACTGGTTGAAACATAAAATTGAAATAAGAAACATACGGATATTATGCCATGTGCCTATTAAATATGTTAAGAAACACGAATTTGTAGGTAATGTTGCGAGGAAGGAACAATGCTTTAAATTAATCCTTTGCTCAGGCCGGAGGCAACAAGACCTTAGCATAAATTCCTTAACACACATGTTTTTTATGTAGAATAAGTTAATGCTTGACATCGATCCCACCTGATGGAAAGTGGCGATGATGTCTAAGGTGTTGGGCGCATCTTGGCTTATTCCAGGAATCTTCACTTAAGGTGAGCACCAGGAGACCAGACTAAGAGTCTTCGTCATCCAAGAATATCGTCGTATCTTCTTCTAAAGATGTGTACGACCATAGAAATTGGATTAGAGTTGCTGATAGATTGAAGAATATTTTAACTTGTATGAAAATGAAGCTTCAATCTTAAAATGGAACTGTATGTCTTATGTTAATATAACCCGGGGTTTGATTTATGAAAAATATACAAATAGCAACGATAATTGAACGAAGATAGATAGTCTTGAACGTTAGTCTCTAGAACAAATGTTCTAGGTTCAAATCCTGCGACCCACACTTCTAATTTTAGTTAGCCAAAGTTGCGTACGGATCGGAATTTGATTATGACTAGCTCTGGATAGAAAACCATCGTGAGGGAACCGTCACTCCGGAGAGTTTCTCACAAAGTTGTCAAAGGTGTTTCAAGTCCACTAATCCGCACTCGGCCAGCGTGTTCGACTAACCCCTCTCATTGTAGTGGAGACCCGAGCCCAGTGGGACAGTTGTGGGTTGCAGTGAAGATGATGATGATATAATTTCTCTACACTTCACCATTAAGTGTAATTTTTTTTTTCAATTAAATAGGGCCTTAAAATATTTAAACTGACAAAGAAGTAAACACAATGAAAGTATCTTTAAGTCAACAGTGAATAGGCTTTTACTAAATTAGTGCGCTTTACCATGAGAGACTGCATTGCTACTTACCATCAGGCAGGATCGCGGTCAAGCACTAACTTATAGAAGGTAAAAGAACATAAGAAAGTTATGGTACTTGTCTATCTATATATATATTTTTAAATTATTGTTTGTTTATTTGTCCCTTATAAACTCTGATATAGTAGGAGATATACCATTGGTGTGTTTAGCAACTTTATTCAGAATTCTCTGCATTAGGTTTTGGTATCAAAATTATATCGATTGGACACATGTTTGATGAGTTGATGCGTAGCAAGGCGCGCCGGGTACAGCTAGTATACTATAAAATGTCAAAGCATGTCACTGCCTCGACTGTCGACCTTCTCGAGTGCGCAGCGAATCTTGCCGATAAGACACTCCACTCCGAGTGATATCAAATGGTATATACTGATCATAGGATATTACTGACGTTTGTTTATTTAAATTTATTATTATGTTACTAAATCAAAATATGTGCTGAGGAGTTTCTTTCGCCGTTTCTCTTCCTCAAAATAGCACTTTTCCGAAATGGTGGTAAATTAAAAAAAATTTAACGTTCTTTAGTGTATTTTAAATACCAATATGAATATAACTGCTCGTCTAGCGGTTCGGATTTTGGACTCCCCAAAACCTGGGTTCGAATCCTGTTTTCAAAGATGGCTTAACTATTGCTATCTAACGACAACAACTAGGACCGACGGCTGTACGTGCCCTCCGAAGCACGGAAGCGTTTATGAAATTTTAGCCACTGGCGGTCACCCATCCTCTTGCCGACCGCGCTCGCTGCTACTTAACTTTTTCGAGATAAATTATATGTTTGACATAAGTTAGTAAAATTAAATTCGTCTTCTGAAGGAACGTAACCAAGAACTAATTGGCGGACCTTGTTAGACAGCTTTAGAACGTTATGCAGAACTATCTGATGAAGTTGCGCCATGACCGCTCATTAATCCTTCATAGATATGGCAATAACTTGTAACACTGCCAATTAGCGCCTTCAGTATGTGTGTGCGCGGCGAAATTTCCAGCTGTTAGTGTTTCCGTGATCAATCCGTGAAGTTCTTCGAGCAGTTTTCAGGATTGTGTAATAGAAACGAGATGAGTTCTTCCATATTCTGCCAGCACTTGGCTTGAATCTTCATTGGATGCACAGGTAATATCAAAGTAGAAAATCCCAATAAATTTTCATCGACAACTTTTTTCACTCTTTCTCACTTCATCTTAGTCAAATTATCACACTCCTTATCAATAGACGGACTCATTTTCCTTCTACCTCCCTACCTATCCTTCCATGTATACAGACAAGGCAGGGGGGTTCGCCTAGTCCACCGATCCCAGGTGTTATCACGTCAAATATTCGTCAAGTCTGTCAGCTGTCGATACTGTCACCGCGTCAGTCAGTGACATTGTATCAATCAGTCACAAAACTTGATTAAATAACGTCACCGTATCTATTAGGTTGATTGACGGATTGACTATTTTAAGTAGGTAGGGAATTGTAGTGCTGCTTCGTATACCAGTCTACTTATTGTTCGTAATTCATATACTAAGGGAAAAGTAGGATGGTATGTTAGGTTTTCGATTTTTTTCGTACCTTCTACTGTTTAGGAAATCAGGTTCTTTATGAAATATTAATTCATACTAATATTATAAATGTTAAAGTTTGTGTTTGTCAGTCTTTCACGTTGAAACGAGCAATGGATTGCTCTAGTGACATAGCTACTTTTGATCAACATTTGTGCTACGCGGACGGACCCGAGTAACCGAATAGGTTTAACATTAAGTTCTTAATTATACTAAAGTTTTATTTTTTTTAAGTTGTACGTACTTTAGTGTTCGGTTAAAATATGAATCTCTCTATCTCGACTTATGATTTACAAGTTAAAAAGAATCAAGTTTAAAAACCAATAATATTTGTAATTCCTAAATCCTATTTATCCTAATCGAAGTCTTGTTCTTCATTGGTTCTAAAGTCTGTGAAATTGAAACAAGAAAACAAATTGTACGTAACTTCATTAATATTAGGAATTTCTTTAAGGGCTAAGGCCAGTACTTGTTGTCCAAATTAAATTTGATCCAACTGGAGCCGAGGCCGGGAAAACATCCCGTCCCCAATCTAAGTTGGCTCGTTGGCCAGCTGATGTGGTCGTCAGCTCATCATGACGTTACTGGCGAACTTTTAATGAATTGGCATGAACGCCGTTTCGTTACGCCCGCCCGCCTGCATTTTTGATGAACAACAAAACTTGTATTGTCTTCGAGCTCTGTTATAAGTGGAAATGTTCTGTTTTATCAAACATTTAGTTATGTAAGTTATTCCAGTAAGTTAAGATGGAGATTAAAGTACTTACTAACTTGAAGGTAACTTGTAGGTAGGTACTGTAGCAATAAGATGGTTTACATGTTTTTTTACTTTTAATGAATGAAAATAGTTTAATAAATAGCTACAGCTTTTAATATATTTAACGTGACGTATAAATAAATATTTACAATACTATTTATTTATAAAACTTAGTTTACGTTTTTCCTTAACGGAGTCTCACTATTTGATTTCACGCTATTTTCTTCCTTGTAGCGACATCTCTTGACGGAACGCACAACTAAATATTTAACAAAAAAATGTGAACGGCTAATACGCCAATAAATCAGCAACGACAGGTGATTACTGCATCAAATAAATAATTTGTTTCGTAATAATTACCTTTAAGGCGCTAATAAGTTAGATAATGATGCAACTTGGCAAGCGAGTCAATCTAATGGGATAGGTTCAAGCGGGTCAATCACGATAATCTCGGAGCTGTCGGAAAGACAATCGGTTACTTATTGCTATGCAATTAGCATTTACCAGAGAGTGTCATTTATCTGCAATCTTTGACGATTTGAAGGTATAAGTTTTATTTACTTAAAGTTAAATTAATGTTTTCATTGTTCAGTAGCAAAACGCCACTCATTAATTATATCAATAATTTTAAATTAGATTCGAACTCGGAATGCCCATTTTGACGAACAACGATACTCATTAGTTGCCTATATGTCAAAACTTTTAGTTCAAGGCAATATGAATTGAAATAGAGTTTTCGCTCATTTCGATACTAGCAGCACCATCTTTGGACAAGTTGCAGAACTAACGGTTGGGTAAGACTTGTAGGGGTTACTTTCTTTGCTATTTACAATACTTTAAATTTTTTTTGGTCTCAATTAACATTTAATATACTTATTAAATCACCATAACAATTATTATTTGACCTTAAATAAAATATAATAAAAATGTACGACAATACAAATTAAGTACATAAGAAATTAAATCTAATTGATATTTTATACGTAATAAGATCAATGTTTTAATTTTAAAAGGCTTTTTTACTGTAACTCTGGCGTCTAATAATTAAAAAAATACTCAATTAGATACTGACTTTAATTCCTTATTCTACGTTCTACTCGTTCATAATGTTCATTAAAGTAGCTATCTAAAACTAGCAATACTCCAGTAGCAGAGAACGTGTGTAGAGTTACAAAAAAGTAAAAACGGCTGGCGATCTTGGATGTCCGATGGCCAGTACGTTCATGTTGTTTTTATTTATCATGTTTAATTAAGCGAATCGTGCCCCCATGCCCATTGTCCGACTTACCTGCTCGACGATTTAAATCTCTTCACCGACCGGTTACAGCCCTGTCATCCTCCTTCTTATTGCTTTATTCCCAATAATTTATTTACTCCTCAATATACCACAAACAACGAAATCAAGGCACAAAACCTTTCAAATAAAATTCCTTTACACCGATACACAAGTTTTCACTTAAAAAAAGTTTGTCTATAGACTATAAAAAAGCGCGGGAAAGTTATCTAGAAATTATTGTCTGATAATTCAAATTTTGCAGCGTCTAATAAAATTATAGGATAAGGTTCGTATACTGTTTATTTATTAAGCTGTTGTTCGGGAGTTGAATCATTCGGTTCGATTTTCGAATTCCGCATGGAGCGCGCGGTTTCCGCGGTTCGCGCCACACGTACAAAACATGCGAGCATGCGACGCGTCTAGCGCGTCTGCCGCGCTGTCATTGCGATCCGTCTTCACGCGCCAGGGGCGGACCCGAGGGACGGGCCTCGAACGAGTTCGGGTAACTTCGGCTCGCTCCGTGTGACAAGGTGACCTGAGCCACAACCGAGTTCAACGTTCAGTTTAATTGTTATTTTGTTTACAAATCTACTCTATTACGGAAAGGTAAGTGATTTTATAATTCTTTATTCATTGTACCAACTTTCTGTTAATAAACATAATGCCAGTATTAGCTTATAGTAGATTTCCAAATCATTACAAGTTGTTGTCAAAGCGTCTGTACTTGAGTGTTGTCTGACACTTTGCAACTAAAGTTAAACTTAATTACAGGCATTATCACGAAGACAAAAATTTATAATTTAGATTTTTTAAGTCTAATACGGGTATTATGTGAAGTTTTAATACATTTTATTCCATAAGCTGAAATAACCTCAAAGTGATCAGAATGAGAGTTTGTGACAGCTGGTAAGAGATGGCGCTAGTAGTTGAGGGGCGGAGTTTAACTGTTGCCGGGCCGCCAATTTGTGTCGAAGTATATTCGCAAATCTGAAAGGTTTAAAACTTTTTTATATACATTTTAAATACATTTGTTAAATAAAGTAAGTATTAAGGTAAATAGTACGTACCTGTACTTAGTCTGTTTCTTCGTCCGTATAAATTTAGTAAAAACAAAATTGACTATACTTTCAAAGTTGATGTACAGTTTATTTTTATAAAACTGGCGTATTGTGTCATTGAAATGATTTGGTTTTATAACAAAACTGTGATATTATTCACTGGTTTACATGTTTTTTACGGATGAGAGAAACGAATTAAAGTCATCCGTTTACCTATTTGTTAGGTTATGTCAAAGATACTCAACTGTCAAATACAATTAACGACTTTTAATCCGTAAACAGTCTACTAGCAAGGGTGGATCTCTGCAGGAAGGGAGTCGTGGCCCTTACTTATACATTCTTTTTATCTATATAGTAAACTCAATTTGCATTTTTCCTGTACATTGAATATTTTTTCAAAATTTTGATGAGGAAAAATTTCATGATCTCTAACATCTAACTAACTATCTCAATAGAGCACGAAAATATATTTTTTAGAATTATTGTCTGTCTGTCTGTCTAAACGCGCATCACAAGTGATGAAATACTTGTTTCTCAGTTTTTTGTTTAAGAAAAATAAAGGCAAAATACTAAGAATATTTGAAATTTTTTCATACTTATATTTGAAGCTCCTAGATGATATGTGTATGTTTTTAACTTGAATTTCAAATTTATATACATACATAGATTCAACGTTTCTTTTATTTCATTAAATAAAGGATAGAAAAGGTTTCTACTACTTACTACTACTCTTAATATATGTAGTGTTTATTTTTGGAATTAGTCTCGAGAAATATTTAGCATTTAGGATACTATTCATCCCTAAATATACCAAGGTTCCCTTGGGATATGGGATGAAAGTTTGTATGGAGATTTTTGCTCCACTAGTTTTGCTGCACAAACAATGTTTATGTGTAAGCGAAGCTGCGAGCACAGCTAGTTATGAATAAATAATTTTTTGCAAATTTGCAGTAATATTTTTTTAAATCAGTTTTTCATATATCAAATTTGTGTTCTGAAAAAAAAAGATGTTAAAAATGTTAACTATTACATATTTTATTATTCTATATGTGGACGAATAAATTTAATAATTGGCTGGTTCAATTTGTAACCGTGTAATTGTCGTGAAATGGTTGGACATCACAAATAACTGACTTACTCACAATTAAGTAACATTCAATAATTAACACTTCTTTGTGTTAATTGAAAGTCCACGATAATTTGTCACCTAGTAAAACAACGACATTTCTTGATCATCCCATTTTACCATTTGGTTAGGTAAATAGACAATTTCAAACGCTTCTTTTATGGAAGTTGAGATCATGTCAACTTTAATTTACCCAAAATAAAATAAAAAAAATAAAAACATATAAATATAGAAACTTATCGTGACTGTTGAGTAACCGTTTAGAAACCTAATAATTTTAAAGTATCGTTAAAAAAAATAAATATCACTCGCTATAACGGCGAATAAAAAGTGAAGAAACCTGCATGCCGGGGAGTGTGCAAAACTGAAAGGTGTGTGAAGTCTGCCAATCCGCACTTGGCCAGCGTGGCGGACTATGGCCATAACCTTCTCATTCCGAGAAGATACCTGTGCGCAATAGTGGGCCGTGAAGGATTAAGATGATAATGATTAAAAAAGTAAATATAATTAGGTATTCATTATTAAAAATAGTTTTAATATAACTTGATCGGAACTCGAGAGTTTCCAGCTTTCCGCAGCTATTGATGCAACCAGCTAATAATTTACCAACCCCCGGAGTATCAACTGAACCGTTCTTGCACGCTATAAATCTGTCAGGAGGCCCCCAAGAAAGCTAAAGCTTTTTTCCAACATTTAAAAGCTCACGTCCATTCACATAATTCTACAGAATCTTAGTGGGTGAAGCGTTCGTATTAACACTATTTACTTTGGAAAAAAGGGCCACGTATAATGTAGAGTACCGCCAACTCAAAGTCAAAACTTAAACTCCAAACTCAAAATCAAAATTAAAAATTATAACAAACTTACCAATGTAATTTTTTAGTATAGGTAGGAAACCTGATTTGGTTTTAGAAAATGGCAATATTTCTAGCAATACGAAGATACTTAGCTAAGTATGCCACGTGCAATACGAAAATAAATAAGTATGCCAAATATGCATGACTTGACTCACTGAGCTGGGCCGACGTTCCTCGTTATCTTTGTCTCCTGATAAGAAACAGCAGGAGACGCTCGATTGCTTGCTAGGTACATATTCATTATTGTGATAAGAATACCATTCGGCATGTTCCTATTGGAAGACTGGCTACGACGCATTAGAAAGGCTCAGATTTCAAATCAGCACCATCATGTAACTATATAATATCTGCGGCCAACACTGGACGTCCATAAAGAATGATTTCTTGTAGTGACCTGACAGTGCAAAATGAATACAATTTCTAACACGCCAGATATGTTAATATAGCCATTGAGGCGTTCACACTCCTGACGTGCTTACGTTCGTTACTCCATCGCCTGCGGTCGTAAATCGTCTATCACTGTTTTTTATGCAAATTGTCTAGAAATAATGTCTGTTTGTTCGTCTTTGGATTACACACCGACTTAATGGCACGCGTTTCCCACAAGTTGTTGTCGAAGCACGCTGATGATATCAATCTTCTGTTTATGCACTAGGATCGCCCGCGGCTTCGCTCGCCTAGTATGTTAACAAAAACTAGTCTATTTGTTTTTGCAGTCTATAATCTATGCCTGTACCAAATTTCATTCCGATTCGTTCGGTCATTTTTGCGTGAAGAATTAACAAAAACTCATTCGTTCATTCACCCATACATCCGTCTTCACGAACTGTCGTATTTATAAAATTAGTAGAATTTTGAATTTGACGATTATATATGGTAACTTTATTTGACTGAAATATAGTAATAATAGGCTTCTAGCTATAGTATAGTATTAGCTTCATATACGTATGAAGTTAAAGTTTAATTATTTCTTAGCGATTGTTACCCGTACTTCTAACGTACCAAAATTAAAATATATATTCAAAAGTACATACCTCCATTAAAAGAGATTAGATTATAATAACATAAAGCTATTTCAAACCCATAATTCCAAGTGGGAGAAGTTTGAATGGCAATAAAAAAACAACGGTAATTTATGGTCGCACAAACAAAGACGGTAATTCATCACTCGTCATAAAGGACAGATTACGTCCGACATATTTACGAGGCTTGCACAACACTGCGCTGTGCAAGTGTGCAAGTGACTGTGCAATGTGGTTGCACGTTGCGTACTATTTTTGCACGTTGGTACACATGGAGGATGTTAGTTGATTTTGAGGCTCGTAATGACTGTGAAACCAATGAAATTTCAAATTTATAAATTTCATAATTTCAATCTCTTTATTCGAAATTTGAAAAATATTTCTTTTTTAATTGTGATCATTTGAAACCACAATGCACATGTACTACACGTAACGGATTCTGGGGCATTAGACTAGAATCTTATGACACGCGATACCGGCCGATACCCATTCATGATAATACGTTAATACGATACCCATTCACAATAAAAACCAATATGTTAAAGATTGTTAAAATATTAATACTGAATAAATTATTTAAATTTAAGAATTTCTTGAATCAAACATCAGTCACTGCCAAACCTTACATTCTCGAAACAGAATTCCAAAATGCTTGGAGAATATTAGTAACTGAAGCATCTGTTGGTGGTCTCACTCCAGACGATCTCAAGAGTCTTACCTGGCAGAGAAGAAAGATTGAGATTTAAAATTAAATATTCAAATAAAATTGTTTTCCGAGTCATATTTTATCCGCAACAGAGTATAAAATATTCAAAACCATTTCAATACTGTGTCATGGCAAAAAATACGCTCAAACAATGACAGTAATGCATCACTCGTCATAAAGGCCAGATTACGCACGTCTGCCGCGACAGATTTACGAGCGACTTGCATAATAGTGGCCCGTTTGTATAATGGACTGACAAAAAACTTTCACCGGGCCCTGGCGGCCTGCTACCATGGCCAGCACGGCCCGGGGCTCTCGAGACACGCTGTGAGAAACTTTTCATTATTACAAAAATAGCATATTGACCATATTCTAATGCCAGTAATGCATAGAGCTTTATAGTCTGACTTGATTGAAAAAAAAATAAGGAAAATTTTCATAAAAATATGTATAATTTTTTTGTTTTTTTGGTGTTTGTTTAGTTAAAGTTGGTAGTGTGTCGCCGTGTAGGTACACAAAATACTTTTTTATGTAAGTAATTATGAGTTATACCAAGCCTGCTTAACACCAGGCCCGTGGGCCATAATGTGGCCCGCGAACGGATTTTAAATGGCCGGCGCAAGTATGTTTGTTGTACTTTTTTATTACGTAAATCCTGAGAGTAATTAACTAGGAATTACTAGTGGCCCGCAGTAAATTTCTCATCGCTCAGTTTGGCCCGAACTCTCAAAAAAATTTAACATCCTTGAGTTTACACATAATTAAATATCTGTTTATCTTTGTGAGGAAAGTAAGGCTTGACAAAATTATATACTAAATATAACATGCTTTCTCTGAGTAAGGATTTAGAGTATCTTAATTTTCTTCTTCTTGTTGATGGTAATTCGATCTGGATTTTTTTTCCATACTTGTCTACTTTGCACCGAGTACAGCTGTGAGTACCATTGACCAAGGAACCAGCAACATAGAATTGGAAACTGCTGACTGTCATGCTAGCAAGGTAAAACTCATAACGCCTTGATTGTAGTCAGACAGACGATATACAGTTCGTTAGAATATTTGAATATATCTGTGTCAAAATTACCTACATTACATCTGTATCTTCAAAATCTTTCAATGTTTAGATTCGAACGGAATTCTGTATGATTTACGACCGATACGAACTTAATTATTTCCACGGGTTGACTCGTTAAGTAATAAATTACCTGATTGCATAATTTAAGAGTCTTATTTATGACAAAGGAAATTTATTATATTATTTTATGTATAGGTTTGTGACAAATAAATATCTAAACATCTTTCGACAACTCACACACGGCCATCTGACCTCAAACTAAGCGTTAGCTTGTGCTATGGTGATCTGACGACTGACAAACATACATATATATTTTTAAATATATACTTATATAGATATTTACACCCAGACACACAGAATAAACATTTCTGCTCATCAAAGAAAAGTTTGACCTGGGTGGGAATCGAACCCACGACGTTTGGTATAGCGGTAAGGTTCACTAACCACTAGACCAACCAGCCTGTCAAAAATACAATCTGCACTCTGCCAAGTAGGAATATGTCTATAGGTATGTGGTTTTACAAAACATTAATAGGCAAATATTTACTAAAATACTTAGTACCTGACTAAGTTGAAGTAACATTTCAGTTAAACATCTGTGAAAATAACAAATTATGATACCGAGTATCGATGTATACATATCGATTTCCATGTTTTTTCGTGACAAATCAGTAGATGAAAGAAAATTTAGATTGTCTCTATGTTCGAATGTATGTATGTGTGTGAATGTATGTGTATGTATTTGGAGGGGTAGGGCTTAGGCCCTGAAGGAGTTACTTAGTAGGGTCACATAATGAAAAATGCCGCAAAAGCGCTGAGCACGATTATTTGATGGCAGTGATATTAGGTATACCTGCCAATATTAATGGTAACGAAAATAGTAGTACCTAATACGGGATCCTACCAAAAAAACCTATTAAAAAAAATCTAATTTTGAATTCTCATCGATCGAATTCTATTTAGTAACAGTGAATGTCTGTCATACAAATTAATTAACATAGCTGCCATTTTGAGGAACATCGCATAAGTGTAGATAGGTATATACAGGTTGTTCAAAAATAGACATGGGTGTGTTTATAATATAATATGAGCTAATTAATAATAAATCATCTGGGGGATTACCCGGGACGCTCCGGGACAAATGTTTCCGGTGCGCGGGGCTTTATTATTTTCATTATTTTTATTTACCAAATAAAAATTTATGGACGGGGAGACCGCCTTCCGAGAGATTTAGCGAGTGTGTCATAGACTCGGGAGCTGAAAACTCGATCTGCTTTGAAATATGAACGGTTTTAATGGTTCCGCGGTCTGTACGTCCGAAGGCTCGTTGATATATCGCCCTATTTGTATTATCCAAATACGGATTCCTTTTATTTCGACCGAGTGCCTCACTTTATTATACGTATATCGTACAACATGAAGTTTGAATTATTTCCAATCCAATCACATAAATCAGTCATCATCATTTGATATCGCTTTATAAATGACTATCATAATTAATTTACGTTTTCGCTGATAAATATCTTGATCTACTTCTAATTGCCTGTAGTTAGTATTAAGCAATTGTCTTCGTCTCTATTTAAAAGTTTTATAGTAAATCCTTAAGCCTTTATTATGAACCTTGAAGGTAGCCCCACCTTTGAATCTTGTGATATTGCCTAAAGCCACCTTAACTGTTCTAGAGAATGTTGCAGTAGGCTCCGGGCCTTTTCGTTTGAGTGTGTAGAAAAAAGTGGGTATTGAGAGTGCTTTTAATAATACTTATTTTGCTTTTAATAGATATCAATCGATCTTTGTTTATAACGAAATGATTAATACTGAGAATATTTTTAAGTAAAGGATGAAATACGTAGAATATCATGAGCTTAGATTAGTATCTTCGTCAAGTCAATTTCGACTAAAAAATACGCAGGTGTTTAGGGGTAACAAACTAATGTGAAGTCATAAAATACGGCAATTCATTCATTAAGAGCATTAAAAGTGCATCCATGTTGCGGCGCGCCATAGACTCATTTGCCGGACGGACGTAAAAAGACGATTGTACAGACAAAATGTGCGATCGATTATTGGATACGGATAATGATATTTACAACGTTTAATATATAACAATTATTGCGAGCGATAGTTGCGCCACAAACGCTACGATCGCTTATTGGGCAGAGAAAGAAACACTATCTGCTTCAATTTATCTACAGCTGGCTAGCAACAGACGCACGCACCGACAATAAGTTGTATTACAAGGCTGAGTACAAATTTAGTCGTCCTCCCACTCGACTCGCTCGATTATTTATAATAAAACCTTTTTATACATTTTGTTTCCGATTCAACATAAATAAGATATGTTATTTAAAGCCAATATATCACTTGACAGGTGGTAGGCAGGCCTGGCGGCCCGGATTCCCTAATTAGCGCCTAATACCTTCAATTGTACGGTCGATATTCGTTCGCCGCACGCTCAGGTCGTCGGGTCGTAGCAGACGTTTCATAAGATTTATACATATATCAAAGTAAGGCTTTGTGTGAATGTAGTGAGAGATTTTAATCAACGTCCGAACGCACAGGCAATAAGTCGGGGTCTGGCGTTCGAGTCCTGGCCGAGCACAGGATGCCCGATGCGAGCAATTAAGTTGAAACGATTAATCAATAACACATCTGAATATATCTCGGCCATATCGCGAATATCTACACGATCTCGCTTCTTATGGATATTTATTAGGCTTATACCTCCATTTCATTTTGTTTTTACTCAACCTGTTTTACCTGTGTTACCAAAAATTTTGTGTTTTACATGTCCATTAACCATAACAACAGGCCCAAGTCCCCTCCGCTGCAGGATATCGGCTCTTCATAATTATAGCTTTTATATATCAGTGTTTTTTTTTACAAATTATATTATTATTATTAAGTTAATAACATATTTGGTACAAATTTTATGAGCGTTACACAAAATTATCAGAAATACTAAAAGAAATTAGTTTCTACAGAAACCCAAAGTTTTAAATGATCCATTTGGTCCAATTTACGTTACAGTACTGAAAAGTAAAAAATAAATAGTAACGTACATCGTTTGGCATATTATTAATTAAACTCATAACAGTTCATTGTTATTAAACTTACATCCTCGCTGATACATTTCAGAGGTCCAGTTATAAAAAATCGCGAGTACGTTCACGCTTACACTTAAAAAATTTAATTATATGTTATTACTTACTTACCATTCATACAATGAAATACGCAATTAATTAATAAATGAATATAATAATAATTGCTAGTAAATAGGCAAAGTACGTCAAGGATAATCAAAGAAGGAACAGCCTGTAGACAATAGTCTCCGTGGGACAGCCGGCTTGTATAATTGAAAATCTAAAACAATTCTGTTTTGGTACCATTGTAAAATAATATTATAATCACTTTATTAATCAATATTGTTTCATTATAATCTAATGTATTTGAATGTTAATAATACTCAGTGGAAATTCGATCTGGATTTTTTTCCATTCAAACGTATCAGTGATGGAATTTGTACTGAGTACCTACTATAGGTAAAGATAGCACCTTTGGTTCTTTGCTGAAGTCCAGGTATAGATCAAAATGTTGTGTCACAATAGTGACATTCATACCAACATTGAGATTTCCTAACATAAATAACACATAACTAATAACTGTCATTCGACTGTCACACAAATATCTGACACACCTGGGAATCAAGCATCGCAGCTTGCGCATTGCTTTTAAGGCATTGCAAAACTGAACTAGATTTCTGGGGCCTATCGCTAGAAAATTATATCTATTAATAATAATTTTAGTAGTGGAGTTCCAGGCGCCTTCTGTAAGGAAAAAAAGACTGCCACATCAATCGCACCGGTTATACTAAAGCCCTTTGTTCCTTAGATGAAGTTGTAGAACATTCTTAGCCATTGCTCAGCTTACAGCAGAAACAGTATTATGCGCAGCTATTTACAATATTGACAGGTTATATTTCGAAACACTTGCGCTGGCTTGCGTTATGATTTACGGCACTTATTAACTAAGGCGGACAGTATCGCCGCTTCATCACAATGTGCAATATTTTATGCACCTTTCATAAACATGCACATTAGCGGCTACGATGTTGCTAATTTTTAATGCGGTGCACATAACGCCATCTAGCGGGTACCGGCGACGTTTCGTAGTGATAAAGTGTGGTAATGCGCGATGAATTCAGTTCAGTTTGATTATTTTTTTAAGTGATGATTTGACGGACGCAAAGTGTCAGAGTCAGAGTGGGTCGGGGTGGAGGCGAAGACGAGTGAATCCGTTGCGTCGGCGGCTGACGCTTCGTCCGCGGCGAGTCGGCGAACGCTAATCGATGCGCGCCACTGCGCTGTCTTCCGACGGCGGCCATTACGCACCTTTATGACCACCCGGCCCCGTACCCCGGCCCCCGCGCCCCGCTCCAAGGCGGCACATGACGAATCAATATGCCGCCGACCGACTCAACACTTATTTATTTGACACGATTTATTAGCCGAATGCCTGTAAACTTTTATGCGCCTCTCCCCGGCGAGGGATGCTTTATGATGGACAGGGTCGTGATAAAATTCTATGTTTCTGCCACCGTCTACGTTTATTGCGAATCCGAACAGATGTCTGGGTCGCGGCGCTGTGCCCGCCTAATATTCCAATTTTAACGGTGTGCTGGGTCTGCTTTCTGTCGGCCGAACGACCACTCGCGCCCTCTATACTACAATAACATTACAAAATGGAGTAACATTTTGTTTATCAAATCATTTCAAAACCTACCTAATTAGCTATATAGAGAAAGTAATGTTTTCTTGCAATTTGCAATGACTAAAATAAAATAGTGTTGAGAAAGCTCCATCACATTTACATACCTTCTCAGTATTCTACACAAACCTATATACGACGATCATTTTCAACGACTCAGGTATCTACAGTTTTACCTGAGTGATTCATTTTGGTTCTTTCGGCATTAAATGGATATATTGGTATCAAGAAACTGGTTTGTAACTTGACCCATTCATACTAGGGGCACTAAAGCTGCATGCACATTATTGCCAAAGCAAAAAAGTCGATTTAAAGATAATTAAACTGTCCTTCGAACATGACGACAAAGTAATGAAATTAATGAGGAAATATAAAATTCTTTTCAACGATTACCTTATTTAATATACATAAAGTAGCGCGACCACCCCGAAGCTACATTAGTATTGGCAAGCTGTGGGTTTTACTTCCACGATTCATTAATTGCAAACAATATTATCTACAGAAACATTTTTTTGAGTTGCAATTCCAAGTGTATGGATGTAGGCGAAATATTATTTCGCTGGTCGCAATAATTAACGTTCGTTAGGGTAGGTACTTGAGTCGGGAGCTCGAGACAAAATGTCGGACGGAAGTGTGTAATTTTTTCACAAATATTGCGGAAGGAAAGCGACGTTTCCTGCGGTCTGTTTAGATGGTTTTTATGCTAATCACGAGATTTGCTGGGGTTTCTTTTAACGCAGCGATTATTCACGGAACGCGGTTGCGCCTCGCCTTTAAGAAATTAGCGGATATACGCTTTTTTGATGGAAGGAGGAAACGGGCTTGCAGTGCAATTGTAGATGTGCACTCAGTATCAAGTAATAAAGTCATAGACCTCAATGATGTATAAAGACAATCCATCATCAGGCCTGCACGTTCTACCGGCTCAAGCTCGGCTGAAAGGAAAGTTAGGTGCTTGAAGACTGACTGTAACAACTCCAGATGGAATAGCAACAACACGACAGGGTCACGAATAAATAATCCAAAATATACTATAGAGAAGAGAACTGGGCCACGTGCGGGGTGCACGTGCATCCATTTGATATGGTTAATACAAGATTACCTATTAGTGTCCGCCCTAGGTTTCGCCCGCGTAGTGCCTTGTTACAAATTTGCCTTGTCACTCAAACTATAATCTTTCTCTGCCAAATGCCATTCGGTTCTGTTCAGTACTTTTTGCAAAAATAGTAGCTAAGAATCATCCATCCATCCGTCTTTTTAATTAAAAAAATAATTTCATATCTATACTCACCGGTAAGGTAAATAGATTGGTCTGATTTTTAATAAAATAAAATGATCAGCATTATGCAAGTGGCCGGTCGCCATCCAAACTTGCATCGTTTGCACAGAAACTCATTTAGCTCAGTGGCTCGATTATCTTCTAACGTACAAGTAATGACCAATATTCGATGAAATATTGAGAAAATACGCGAAATTCGAGCGTCACCCGGAAAGGGGTGGTCGTTGTTAATTTTTATGGGTAACATATGATACACGGGCGCCCTCTGCCGCTTCATGACTGGAGTGTTCTAATCTTCTCGTTTATGTTAACTGTACTAAGTTTTTCTACTGCTTCATCATCATTGCAACACATAACTACCCCACTACTGGACTCCCAGAGCCTCCACTCACAGTGTGAGAGGTTACTACCCACTGATTATCCTACTATTATTATGAATGCTAGAGTTTTTAAGGATGTTGGGATGGATGGATGTTTCTCACTCCTTCACGCCGAAACTACTGAACGGTTTTGACTGGCTCATCGGTTGCCGGCTTAAACAGAAAAAGATATTAAAAGAAGAATGTATATAGATAGCGTTACGAAGGACAACTGTGAAAAGCAACTTACATACAAAAAGCTAAGTTAGATAAGAAATCTCTCAATCTGGATTATAATATAAGCCCGAGTACAAATCGTGTTGTTTAGAAAATGAAGTCTATTTTATCAGTCAATCTGATGTTCTGGAGATTTTTTCTTAGCGAAATCTTTACGAAAAAGGTCGAATTTCATTCATCGCATTAAACAAACAATATAAAAAATCTTTAAATTTTCCGCTTATTTCTTCAGTCTAATATCTATGAAAGATAGCCCATAAGAAAGATTAACGACGAAAGAAAAACGAAAGAAAAGAAAGAAATGAAAGGACGATAAAAAAAAAAACTAAAAAAAGTTGTGACACTGAACCTGATATTTAAAATTCTTATAATAAAAAAACCAAATGCTAACAAATTCATACCCATATGGCATGGACAAAATTGAACAAACAGCACTCATAACCCGAGAACAAAGGACTGGTCTCTCCTCATAACTACAGAAATCTAGAGCAAACTACACCACGCTGTTCCAGTGCGGAGTGGTGACGGCTCACACGAGGCAAACCCATTTCCATAAAAGCTATTTTTGTACATTTTATATCATAATAAACACAGTATCAAGACTTCCCTATCCGCTTATTATTTTCTGTGCAGTTCTTATTAAGACCGTTAGCTAACATAGAAACCTCGTAATATAGGAAAGGCTCCGGAAGGGGTGGCCATAGTTAATTTTTATGGGGTAGCGTATGAGGCATGGACACAGTGTTAGCGTAATGACTCCACATAGAGACTCCGCCTAACACGGCCGGTATTAAATTTTACGATAAAATTCTGACATTTCAATCCATAGTATATTCTTTCGGATCTGGAATAGCTTTCCGATCATTAACGTTTTATAGGTCAACAATAAACACATTTTGATAACGGTTCTTCTTAAATAGTAATAATTGTCTCATAATATAAAAAATGTTGTCTTTGTCGATATCAAGATCTTGCTATTGAGTTCTCATTTTTGAATTATCAAGATGGGTTAAATTATCAAGGAACTTTTACACAACAAGAAGGTATACTTTCAACTAGAAAGTGACAAAAATGTCAAGATACAGGTCTGCTGTCATCTCTCGTAGTTCAGTATCGCGTCATAGCGTAAGGAAGTACCCGAACCTTAACCGAATTATGTCATAGGTAACATTGTACGTAGATTGAAAAGTCCTCTCCAAGCACGAGTCCTCACCTCGGAAGGCGAGAGCTGATCAATCTGTCGATTGGGTGCGCATGCAAATGCCAGACAATTCCGCTAACCCTCCACTCCGCCACTCGAATGCATAACAGACAAACAGGCTAATCCCGGCGTTATCGTAAATTGTCAGTTTATGACGTGCGGAACGACCGCGGGGGAAGGGAGGAGAGTTTTCTAATTTCGCCCCCTGCGCCCGTTTTGATGCGCTAATTCGTGTAAGCAGTTTCTGAACGTGCTTGTTTCGAGTTCACTTCGGGACGACGTCGATACACCCCCTACCCAATGCTCGGGAACTAGAGTCGATTTTAAAACGGAACCAGCCCTCCTCACCTTGCAGAGGTTATCGTCGGCTTTTACATGGAGTTGCGCAATTTACATACATTTGTTTGTTCGGTTTTTAAATTGCGAATTAACCGTGTTAATCGCGAACGGTGTTTTGCTAAACGCCACGAATTAAAAGTTATTGATGCATAGATAATCGTACCGGCGAACGAAAATGGGTAAACGTACTCCGTTTTGATGGAACCATGTTTTACCTTTTAACCTTAAAAAGTAATCTTTCTTTGGCCGCGAGTTCGATAGTGACATGAAAATATTTTAAATTAAGAAACTCTTTTGGATTCTCTAAATTGACGCTGGAAAACAATAAAGGCGTACTCGTAACTCTTATGAGTTTATCTATTCAGTTACGTCCTTATTGTTTTTCGTCGTTGCAATAACATAGTATCAGATACGAGAATTATTTTTTGAAGTGGTGAGAAACTGTAACACTCGAGCAATCCACTGCGACACCGCCGCGGCACCGGCGAGAAAACATTCTCACACAGCCAACAGGAAAATAGATTGCAAACTAATCATTGGACAAATATGTCGAATGCACGTAGCCGTCCACGTGACTCCGAGATTACATTACAGCGGCCATCGGCGATCGCATCGTCTGCGCGGGCGCATCACCAATTAATACTCTTCATTTAATCGATTCCTTCAATTATAATCGAGTTGATATACGTTAATCCTTTTCGGTCGGTCTCTCAGCCTCCCCGGGATATTCTTGGGTATAATTACGTGGGAGGCGACCTCTATTGACAAGTATTGATGTTTTTAATCTGATGTTAGGATAAGACATTAGTATGCGCGTCCGTCCGCATTGATTTGTGGCCGGCCGGCTCATTGGTTCGTAATTATTGGATTTCGGCGCTATATTTATTGGCATTTCTTCTCAGTCGCCTTGATTTATCATTGGGCTGTCGTCCCAGAAATTATTACGAGATACGCTTCGTCTTCTGAGTGCTTTTTTTTCGTTTATTAAGGCTGAAATCCCAGAGGTGGAGGTAATACGTCATGTTTCAATACGTTACGCGTTAGGACACATGATCACCCCCATTAAGGCGCGTCTCCCGACGGATTAGCGCCGTCAACGCGTCGAGTAATGAGATGGTGAAAATATTGGAAATATCGCGACAATAATAAAGGTGTAATGGGGAGATAGAAGGCAGCTGGGTCCGCGCCGCCGCCAGGGGCGCTGCCGTCGCGCTCGCCTCGCATCGCATGTGGGCCCCCACACTAGATATAGCAATCGACTGTAAAACATTTTTTTAAATTGCTTATTTCAACATTTTATTCCTTTTTCTATATCCGTCTTCTAGGACCTTTTATTTTGTAAACATTCTAACATTGTCTTTTCGCATCTTCTTAATTTCATCATTATTTAACTTTAATTAGTTACGAAGAAAACCGTACCCGGTATGTGTTGACATACTGACGACTATCGAGTCAAATAAAAATTTACATTAACTTTTTGACGTATTAAACAACAAATTTATTGTATAATCCATAGAAAAAACAAAATTATAAAGAAACGTGAAACTTGTCTACAAACCCAAGTATCAAATTTATTCAAAACATATTTTAAATCAAAATAAACAAGAGACAGCCAGACTTCATATTTCCAATAATCATCCACGCGACTGAATACAGACTAAAAATACTTTTCTATTTATTACTAGCGCGCGAAAATGATGGATCAACGTCACGCACGTGTTTTCTTTTTTAAAACGCAAACAAAGACGTGGGAAAATTGCATCCAGCCAACATCAGCTAATATTCCCTTGCCAATCATCCGCCGAAGTCAATTTTCAATTTTCTCCGTTAATAAGCACGTCAACACCCGCTCGCTACTGTACAATACCCCAGCTTTTTATTTTATTACACTCTACCAGTCTACCACCTACCTACCTATAGTACCTACAGGCTTTATAATAACTGTAAGGTCGGCAGGCGGTAGGTAGCAGGAAGGTGGTGAGTAAGTTGATCTAATTAAAATACTTAGTACCTACCTAATCAAGGAATAGTTTGTATTAAACTATTCTTAAATATAAGTGATATTTCATGTTTTATTTGAGATATTATCGGTGGCCATCGTTGGGATTGTTGTCAATACACATTCACATTAACATAATTTAAGGAAGTAAAAAAATACAACAGTATAATATCATAATTCAGCAGAATAAAATAACGCATTTCTAATTCAGCTCGCTGATTTGACTACATATATACAACTACATACAACTAGCAAACAAAGCTAAAGAATAACATGCAAAAAATAATATCTTCAACATACAAAATCAATATAAAGTTACCCGAAGTAATTGAACAAAAATTTCGACATCTTGTGCAAGAGCAGAGTGGCGCAGTGGAAGCGTGCTGGGCCCATAACCCAGAGGTCCGTGGATCGAAACCACGCTCTGCTAACTTTTTTTTACGTTAATTTCAAATATAAATAATAATTGTAAATTCAAATTTATATCAGTTTACATTTTCAAACATCGTAAAATTTTTTTCGTCACCATTAACACAAATAATAATTTGATTAAAAGAATCGTTTTTCAACGTTTTGAACACAATTGTTTTTATAATGATTACTATAAAATTATTAACAATATTCTAATTTTCATTACGTATATTTCTTTATTGGTTGATTGTAAAAAAAGTATATTTTGGACCATGTATTGAATGTACCAGTAGCGCCATCTATTGATGAATTTGTATAACTTCTAAACAGTGCCGCGCTGTGCGCTTTTGTAAAGAGCTAAGTGTAGAGTTGATCATTTTATAATAATATGGATTATTTAGATAAGATCTTATACCTATTTTACTATGAATGTGTACTCTAAATTGGTTTTCTATCGGCACACGACTAACGTTCCTCTCGTTTGAGGAAGCGTTCTAGCGGAAAGGAGAAGAGTTAAGAAACTCCTAAGAAAACAAATACCCACCAATGTTTCAAAATTGCAGGACAGCCATGACCACTTATTACATGTGTTCTATAGGAACGTCATTTAATTTAACAAATTTTTCATTTCATTTACTTACGAGCACCTATCAATTATAAATATAAAATGATAATTCGTAATATTCAAGTTACCAATCTAACATTAAAAAAAAACAAAAAAGCAGCTTTTAAACTACGAATGATTCCAATAAAACAATAGTATACTTATTGTTATTAATATTTAATATCGTGTTCATTAACATACCCGTGGAAATGTTCCACCATTGAGTGATGGGTCCTACAAACATTTCTCATGGAACAACACTAGCTGCTATTGTTATCTACTAATATATTATATATACATATGTATATAAAGGCACAAACAAGAATAGTTTGAAACTCTTTTTGTTTTCATATTTTATTAAAATCCATAACTTCATTAGATTATCACACATATGATATACTTGTGTCTGCCCGTGGGTTCGCCCGCGTTGTTAGTTCATACAAAGTAGCCTGTGCTATTCCAAACCAATCTGTCCGTGGCAAATTTCATTCGGATCCCTTCAGTATTTTTGCTTCAAAGAGTAACAAATACCTATTCATCCATCCATCCTTTCCATATAAACATCCATCCTAACTTTCGTATTTATAATATAAGTAGGACAATTAGAACTAGAAACTGACCTTGCTTCGCTTCGGAAGAACAAGTTACCAGAAAAAAATAGTTATTGTGACGTAACTGTAACAATTAGGCATATGGTTTAATTTGTCAATAATTTGCGCATCGTAAGCAATATATTTTTTTTCTGAGATTTTCTCACACATTGGGTTACATTATCGAAGTTTTCATACGGAACTTATCTTTATTAACTATCTTTTTTGAAAATAATTTACAGCCTATGTTAATCAGGGATAATGTATGATTCTATTCGTAAAACATTTTTTCAAATTGGCCCTAGAGTTTCGGAGATTATTCTCCACAAACAAACAATGAAACAAATAATCAAATCTTTCCTCTAGTCTAGATTAATTCATATTAGTCTAGATAACAATAAACAACATTGTTTTACATTGCTGTGCAAGGGGTTGCCAAGTAAATATTTTTGATTTTAAAATAAAGAGTAACTTCTATCTCGGCTCGCAATCTATTAACTGGGGCAGCCTGCTCCACTGGAGGACAGCTATCTTCTTCCATTTACATAAACAGGCACACTTGTCTATTGAGCGGTGATAAATATTGTTGTTGATGTTATTTGCATATCCCTATAGCTAGATATAAGCGGGGATAGCCTAGTGGTAAAGAATTCGGCCTTCTACTCGAAGGGTTCGAGTCCCAGGGCACACACTTCTGACTTTTCAGAGTTATGTGCGTTTCAAGCATTTAAATATCATTCACTATAACCGTGAAGGAAAACATCGTGAGGAAACCTACATGCCGGGGAGGTTGCAAAACTCAAAGGTGTGTGAAATCTGCCAATCCGCATTTGGCCAGCGTGGTGGTCTACGGCCTTAACCCTCTCATCCAGAGAAGAGATCCGTGCTCAATAGTGGGCCGGGATGGGTTGAGATGATAACCAGATATTATTTCCTATAGGAAAAGCGGGACTATGAACTCCCTAAATTATGTTTCTGTATATCTCGTAAGAACTCGCTCATTTATAGAAGATTTTTTTGATTTTGAAACTCTTCATAAATTCGAATTCATACCTTCGAAATGGGGTTTTCTAATAGTTTTCGAAAATTTTACTACGGACACTTAAACAAATCGTAAAGGTTAGTGGTCGTAGAAGAAGAAGCGTCAAGCAACTCCCTAGGATTGTGCAAGCTTTTGTTTAATGTACAGTGTATATTAGTATGTTTGTTTGTTACGGGTCAAATCTTGCAAGTTTAATTATACCCATTTCCTCTCACATTACGAAGCTGAAATTTTACATACAGCTTAAATTCCGATGATAATGCATTTTTATGGAAAATATGACAAAGGAACTCTTCGACGGTTGTTAACAATACTGTTATGAATTTTGATATGTTTTTTTGTATTATGGATATATAATTAAAACTTGAGTTTTTAAATATTTATAATAAACCTTGTTTTGT